>MJEU01000069.1:0-102617 GCA_001748505.1 Sporisorium iseilematis-ciliati | reverse complement strand
GGCCTTCTTGGAAGGCAGGAATAATAACCATTATACGACAGGCGCGCAGTTGTTGTTACCGCAGTGACAGGTAACACTTATGGATCGTCGACTCAAGCTTGTTAAAACCCGACGGGCATTGACGAGAAGAAACGTTCGCTCACAGTCTTACCATTCGAAGATCGTCACACGGGCCGGAAGAATTGCGCTCAGACGATTGATTGCTGTTTTTGATTTCATTGTCGTCTGAAGAACTTAGACATCCTGCCAATCCAAAGACCCCAAAATCGCCGTCTTCGAAGGCAACCTTCCCGTACTCGGCGAGAGCACCGTAATCTTTTTCCGGACCGTATCGATATCGGCAACGTGAACAAAGCCCAAAATGGGAGCTCCGATGATCTCGTCATCCGTGGGGTTGGTTGATGAATCTGGCTGGCCTGCACCACCACCTCCTCGTGGTGGTTGGATGAGCGCCAGCACGCTGTGCAGGAGACTCGTCTGGTCCGCGGCTGAATTGGTGGGATCGAGCTTGACGAGTTGCGTCTCGGTGACGGTTCGAGACGCGCCGATAGGTAGCGCCGATGAAGGGGCGAGAGATTCTTGTCCTACTTTGTAGATTTCTAGCAGGTCGAAGGGGATGGTTGTGCTGTAGGGGCTGAGCGAAGGGATGCCGCCCAAGGGATCAGCGTGCCCAGGTAGGACTGCTTTAGGAACACCACCTTCGGCAGTCGCACCGCCGACACTCGATCCGCCATAGAAATACGTCTTGACTTGTAGCGCCTTCAACCTCGATCGATAGGTATCATCCAATTCGACCACACCGCCGCTCTTGGGCAACTTGATCACGTTGACTCGAGGCAATCTCTGACCTGCTGACCCGGGAATCTCGGCTGTTTCCGCTACAGATGCGAACAATTTCGTCATCTCTAGATTGAGCTTTTCATGACCCAACACGACTATCGTATCGATCTTGAACGCTTTGACGCAGTGCTGGATGAAAGCGTACTTGTTGCGCGCATCCGAGGTGATAACGCCGGGAGTGTCGATGATGAGGCCGGACATGCGGGAGCGGAAGTCGCGTGCTAGTCGTCGCTCTACGCCCTCAGCGAGCCAGTCGACTACACGGCGGAAGTGTCGTTCGTTTTCGCGCACATTTTCCTTGCCGAGCCAAAGCGAGAGTGGAGCCACGCCGTGTGCGGTCGATGTGCCGGGGGGGATTGCGCCGGTGGTGCTGGTGTTGGTGCCGAGTGGGAATGCAGGCGATGCGGATGGCAAAGACGCTAGTGGCAGGGGCGACAATGGAAGAGCGGAAAGACAGCATGGTAGAGGAGGTGCACCATCGCTCGGATCCAAGTTGACCACGACAGGCCACCAACCCGTGAT
Organism: Sporisorium iseilematis-ciliati; assembly: GCA_001748505.1. NCBI lineage: Eukaryota > Fungi > Basidiomycota > Ustilaginomycetes > Ustilaginales > Ustilaginaceae > Sporisorium > Sporisorium iseilematis-ciliati. Next base: position 101,255 of record MJEU01000069.1, on the reverse strand, counting down.
GTCGCTCTTCTTTTGTTCTTCTCTCTTCTCCTTTTTAGCTTCTTCCGACAAGTTGGCTTCCATATTGGGATAAATGATGCCGTCTCCACCTGATCGAAGACTTTCCGCTACTTTGCCTGCCTCGCCTTTGCCCAGGTTAGCCACAGCGGGAGATCGCAACGCATAGTTCGCCAGGAACTTGACCAAGCTGGATTTGCCTGCGGATTCAGGACCTAGAACCATGACTCTTGGACCCTGTCCTTCGGGTCGGTAGACGGTGGATGCTGCGGTGCCACTAGGGTCGGATTCGGTCTCGGTGTTTTGGTCGGTGTTGCGAGGCGCAATGTAGCTCGGGTCGAGAACTGAGCCTGCTAGTGTTGAAAGAAGTTTCGGATCGGCTCTAAGGGCTTGACGAGCTTGAATACGTTTGCGCTCGAGATAGAGATGGAGATTCGAATAAGCGGTGTAGACCGGAGACGGTTCATCGGCGAGGTACTCTGTAGATGCGGATCCTGCGATCTCGATCTCGGCTCCTCTCCACGACGAGACTGCTGCTTTCGCTTCATCTCCAAATGGATACCATCTTTCCTGCGTGCCACCCACGAGTTCGGCACCAAAAATCTCTGCGTCGGGCTCTTCTCCATTCTGAGTGCGGCTCTGTACGAGTCGAATCGATAGCTTCTCGTGGGGCTCGAGCTCGAAGCGATACTCGGAGCGCGGAGGGAGGAAGACCCGCCTGTACTGCGACGACCCCTCTGCTTGTCCGTCCATCTTGGAGTATGTTTCTGAGGTGGAGATGTGAATGGTGGATGCGGATTGCGGATGATAGTCAAAAGTGCAAAGTTGTGGACCCTGCGGAAAACGCGTCCACGAAGAGATTCTACCCGAAATCCGCGTTTCGTTCAATCGCAGTGTAAATCGGCGATCTCATGCATCTTCGTCCTCACACCTCTCAGTCGGCAGCTCCCGCAACTTGCGGTGGAAAGCATATCAGCGTGGGCCTCTCGCAGCCGCCATGATGCCGAACAATGATAAGCGCATATGTGGCGTCGGTTGCATTGCAGATAAGGGCACAAATTCCCGGCGAGGTTGTTGACAGGCGAAGGGCAGCTTTGTGTGCGAACGGGAGAGCGTTCCGAAGATGGCGGATTAGGCATTATCTGAATTGAGCTTGCAAGGTATGCCTTTCGTTCGCATCACGCATGAATGGAAACGAGAGCGGATCTCTAGCACGCCTTGCATTGCCTGTGATGAGGATCCGAAGCAGGATACATCAGCAAATTTTAGGCTGTGACACACACGAGAGCATGGAGTTTTAACCGAAACCGATGCAAGGGAGGCCTGTGCGTCACTCCACATTTGGATGATTTCATGCCAAACACGCACACAAACACAGAGAGGCAGATGACAAACAGACGGCGAGACGCGAAGCAGCTTTGAGAGCTCTGACATCCGGGACATCCGACGGACGATGCTCGCTCATGCACAGCGTTGTCGCTTCGGGAAGTGACAATGGAGAATGCACATGAGCAAGGTGGAAGAGGATTGAAAGAAATTTCCCGAAGGAGCCCGTTGGGTGAGTGACGTGCGCCGAGAACTCTTGAACGGCAGCCGAGAAGAGTAAGAGACACTCTATTTATCTGCGGGGAGTCCGACACAAGAAGCGAATCGCTGATCACTCTGGGGGTAGGACATCGGCTCGAGACGGATCAGCCCTGCTTTGCATGGATGCGAGAAGGGCTGGTCGAGAATCTCATCTAGAATCACAAAGCGCCGCCTTGGGCCGAAGGAGGAGGAGCAGAAGTTTGGGGCAGACGATCAGGACCAAGCTACACATGATTGAGAAAAGTCTGTCTTTGGACAGGCGGAGCTTTAGGATCTAAGAAGAAGAGAGCAGAGTTGTGCGGGGAAGAGGGTGAGGGGAGAGAGAGAAAAAGAGCGGGGTTGGGATGGGATTCGCTGGAATCGCTGCTAGGCGCATCTCGGCACCACAAGGCGGGTGAGCGGCCGGGGAATCAGCTTTGGAACTCAGAGCAAAGATGGCATGTCACGTCCGAAGGGAAGGCTAGATCTCGACGAACGACGATCAAAAAGAGGAGAAGAGAACGGTGACAGAGAATGTCATGAGTAGGGAAAGAGGTCGCCGGCTGTGTAGAGTCTGTCTAGTGTTTCGGATCTGGGGTTGGAGATCGCGTCTTTTCCCCGCTCAGGGCTCACCGTTCCAATGCCATTCACCGAGATGAAAATAAAAAAATGAAAAAATAAACTTGATATTTTGAAGCATCATCCGTCAAGGTGTACACAGATCATGGTTATGGGAGCATGGACATTGGCTGGGCATGAGCTACTTGTCGTGAGCTTGCTGCCTTGCTGAAAGGCGAGTGAGTGGCTTTTCTTTCTGAGACAGAGTGGCAGACAGACAAGAGTGAGCGTGGGCAAAAAAAGGCGGAAGGGCCGATGCACGGACGGCGAGCAACTCTCTGGTCTCGGTCGGAGAGCTTGTCCGATGGGCCGACACTGGCAAAGTGTTGCATTTTTCTATTCTGTAACTCCATTTCCACCCTACGCCGTTCGTTCTTTGTCTCGTCGTGGCTGAGTGGCCCTGCTTGGCATTTTCCCAATTTCCCAATTCGCAATTTCCGCGTCTCTGCCGCTTCCTCGTCAGTCACTCACAGACACTCTTTTCCAAAATGTGGAGCCAAAAGCTCGAGAAAGGCTGCTCATCCTCTCACCGACGCAGGGACTGTGACTGTCACTGACTGCGTAGACTTCCTCGTGACCGTCTTGGTCTGTTCGCCGCCGCCGCTCTGGCCGCCTCGACTGTCGACCCGCCTGTTGGTATATAGTCTCCTTGCCTTGTCGTTCAACATCAACTTTAGATCCTTCTTCCCCTCACCGATTCTTTCGCACTTTGCACTCCGTCCTCATCGTTGCGGTTCAAGCGTGTCATCATCCGTCTCCTTACAAACCGCTCGTTAGACCCCCCAGACAAGCAGGACCCTTTTCTCTACATCTTCGCTCTCACCACATCCACACAGCACAACCATGGCTGAAGCCGAGGTTCCCGAGGTCAAGAGCTACGATGTCCCTTCCCGCCTCTTGGGAAAGGACGGCCGTCCCGCTCCTCATGTCACTGCTGACAAGTACAATTCCGACTATCCCGAGTCGATCAACAACACCGACGAGTTCTTCGGCAAAGTGAGTAACAATTTCGCAAAAGCAGCTTCCCACGCTGTTGTCAACAAGATTCACTGGCTTTCGGCTTCTCCGCTGAATTGACTCAGCCAAGGCAGACCATCCGCAACCTAGAGACAGATTACTGACTGCCATTTGCTTCTACTGCTCCCCACTGCTACAGCTCGCCAAGGAGATGATCGACTGGGATGTTCCCTTCAAGACCGTTCGATCCGGTGGTTTCGAAAATGGCGATGTAGCCTGGTTCAACGAAGGTCGCCTCAACGCTGCTTACAACTGTGTCGACCGATGGGCTCACAAGTACCCCGACCGCGTTGCCATCATCTACGAGGCTGACGAGCCAGGCCAGCACCAGGAGATCACCTACTCGCAGCTCCTCGTCCAGGTCTCGCAGGCTGCCAACATGCTCAAGACCCTTGGCGTCAAGAAGGGTGACACTGTCATTGTCTACCTTCCCATGATTCCCGAGGCTGCTGTGGCCCTCCTCGCCTGTGCCCGTATCGGTGCCATCCACTCGGTCGTCTTTGCCGGTTTCTCCGCCGACTCGCTCCGTGACCGAACCAACGACTGCGGTGCCCGTGTCGTCATCACCACCGACGAGGGCAAGCGTGGTGGCCGTAACATTGCCACCAAGAGCATCGTCGATGCCGCTCTCAAGGAGTGCCCCAAGGTCGAGCACGTCGTTGTGGTCAAGCGCACCGGTGGTCAGGTCAGCTTCGACGACAAGCGCGACATCTGGTGGCACGAGGCTTGCTCGCGCGAGCGTGCTTTCTGCCCTCCCGAGTCTGTCAGCTCCGAGGACCCTCTGTTCATCCTCTACACTTCCGGTTCCACCGGCAAGCCCAAGGGTGTCGTCCACGCCACTGCTGGTTACTTGCTCGGTACCGCACTGACACTCCGACACGTCTTTGATGTGCACCCGGACAAAGGCGACCGATTCGCCTGCATGGCCGATGTCGGTTGGATCACGGGTCACTCGTACATCGTCTACGGTCCCCTCATGAACGGTGTGACCACGCTCATCTTCGAGTCGACGCCCGTCTACCCTTCGCCCTCGCGATACTGGGAGATTGTCGACACCCACAAGCTCACACAGTTCTACACCGCACCTACTTCCATTCGTCTGCTCCGACGACTGGGTGACGAGCACGTCAAGAAGCACGACCTGTCTTCGCTCCGTGTCATTGGTTCCGTCGGTGAGCCTATCAACCCAGAGGCGTGGCACTGGTACAACGACAACGTCGGTCGTCAGCAGTGTGCTATCGTTGACACCTATTGGATGACTGAGTCGGGTTCGATCATGATCACCCCACTTCCCGGTGCCACCAAGACCAAGCCTGGTTCGGCCACCTTCCCCTTCTGGGGTATCAAGCCCGTTCTGCTCGACCCTACCTCGGGCAAGGTGCTCGAAGGCAACAACGTCGAAGGTGTGCTCGCCATTGCTCAGCCATGGCCTTCGGTCGCACGAACTGTGTACAACGACCACCAGCGATTCCTCGACACCTACATGCGAGCCTACAAGGGCTACTTCTTCACTGGTGACGGTGCTGCCCGAGACAAGGACGGCTACATCTGGATCAAGGGTCGTGTCGACGATGTCATCAATGTCTCCGGTCACCGTCTCTCGACTGCCGAGATCGAGTCCGCGCTCATCCAGCACCCCGGTGTCGCAGAGACCGCCGTCGTCGGTATCCCAGACGAGGTCACTGGTCAGACCATTGCCGCCTACGTGACGCTCAAGCCCGAGTTCTCTTACGACTCGGAAGACGCGCTCACCAAGGAGCTCGTCATCCAGGTTCGAAGGAACATCGGTCCCTTTGCCGCTCCCAAGAAGATCATCATCGTCTCGGACTTGCCCAAGACGAGGTCCGGTAAGATCATGCGTCGTCTGTTGCGCAAGTGTGCTTCGCACGACACGGACAACCTGGGCGACCTCAGCAGTTTGGCCGATCCCTCGGTGATTGACCACATCAAGGAGAAGACGAACGCTTTCGACAAGAAGTGAAAAGAGCTGAGCTGTGTATTTGTCTCATTATGGATTGATCGTCGTAATATGATTATGTTGTTCCAAGAGTGCGAGCGATGTTGTGGGACCGTGAGCCAAGGTGAGCGACGGAGAGCGTTGAGATGGAGATGTGGGGGGAAAGGGAAAACACGGCAAAATGCAGCAACCGGGGTTACGCACGGGGCAATTTCGTTTCGAGCAAATCGCGTGCTTTGCCGAGCCGTCGGAAGATGATGCTTTGAGTGTGTGGAAGCTCAACTTTTAGGTTTCGCTTTCTCGTGATTGAGTTGGCTATCGACAGTCGCAGGTTCGCATCAGACAATGATGGAGATAGGAATGAGATCGACGAATCTTTGATGTGGAGCGTGGAGTCGGAAGGATGCTTCGCAGCAAAGCCGCGGAGATGTTCGAGCGCAAGAACCTTATTTCGCGTGGGGGAAGCGGAAATGACCGTGGAGCAGCCGACCAAAAGTCAAACTCAGCAATGCTCTCTCAAATATATATAGACACTCTCCTTTGCTTGCTTCCCACTCTCCTTCCGTCTACTGCTCGTAACACTGTTGAAAGGCTATGTCGCATCGACTCGCCCTGTACGCAAGACATCTACCCACCATCAACTCCGCTGCACGCTCGTTCACCTCTACTTCTCTCCCACGCAACATGTCGACCATCCAAGCGCTTCAAATTCAATCCCAAGGCGGACCTGAGGTCGTCCAGGTCATCCCTATCGATCCGCCCAAACTCTCCGGTTCCGGCAAGGTCATCGTCCGCAACGAATATGCAGGAGTCAACATGATCGACACCTACCACTTTGGTGGGTTGTACCCACTCCAGTGCCCCATCATTATCGGCCAGGAGAGTGCGGGTGTGGTCGAAGCCGTCGATCCCGACGTCACCTCTGTCAGCGTTGGCGACAAAGTCGTCCAATACGGCGGCGGATCGTACACCCAGAAGCAACTGCTGGACGCCGAACGAGTCGTCAAGCTGCCTCCCACCATCGACACCAAAACCGCCGCCGCCGCCTACCTGCAAGGCTTGACCGCACTTACAATCCTCAAAGAAGCTCATCCGGTAAAAAAGGGAGACTGGCTTCTCGTCACCGCCGCAGCCGGTGGCGTCGGCCTCCTCCTGTGTCAGATGGGTCGCGCATTCGGGGCAAACGTCATCGCCGTCACCTCCACCCAAGCCAAATGCGATCTCGCCAAAGCTCACGGCGCCCACCACGCCCTGACGTACAACAAAGAAGACCCCGCCGCCTACATCGCCGAGATCCGCAAGATCACAAACAACCACGGCGTAGACGGCATCCTCGACGGCGTAGGCGCCGACACCTGGGAGAGCAACTTCGAAATCGCCGCGAGAAAGGGCACGATCGTCACCTTTGGAAACGCTTCCGGTCCCGTCCCTGCCTTCGCACCGCTCAAGCTGGCACCGAAGAACCTCAAGGTTTGCCGACCGACCCTGTTCAACTACGTGACGACGAGGCAGGAGAGGGAGACGTATTCGAACGAGCTGTTTGAGCTGATCGAGAGCGGAAAGGTCAAGATCAACGTGCATGACGAGTACCAGTTTACGACCGAGGAGATGAGGAGGGCGTTTGCGGACATCAAGAGTAGGAAGACGACGGGCAAGCTCGTGGTCAAGGTGTGAGCGTGCAAGACTGGAATGCGGATTGAGTGGATGCGAGAGTAAAAGACAGGACGACAAGGACGAGAATGGAGTGACAGAGAAAGAGGATTGTATATGCAATGCGAAAGAAACGTCTTTGTGATGTGATATTTGACAATGCGAAGTGACCCGAGAGGGGTGTCAGGCTTTGAAAGGCGATGTGCTCCTACTCGTAGCCACATCCTGCCGTTGCGGACTAGCACTTCGATTCGCGCTCCTCCAACTGAACGCCATCTCGCCCTTCCCTACCTTCTTCGCTCCCTCGTTCGGGTTAGGCGAAGCGTTCGGCGATGAGTGGATTCCCAGCCCCAACGACTGTCCCAGCGCACCGATGCTCGGTGAAGAACGACCAAACACGCCACCCGCGCTAGCTTGACCGTTGAGCCTCCCGAACGCCTCTGGGTTCGGGCTGACTGACCTATTCTTCCCATTGGGCGAACTCGGGCTTCCGTTCGGCTTCATCGGAGCACTCGGCGAGAGCTTCGACGTATCCGCCGGGTTGAAACTTGCCATCGTCGGAGTCCTCACCATCTGCATCGGGTTGTTCCAGCTCGTCACACCCTCGATCTTGGCCTCCCTCTCGGCGTGGCTCGAGAACTCGACGCTCACCCCGGGCTCCGCCTCCAACTCCAGCAGCTTGACCAACTTCCGCCCCACCCCGTTGATCCTGTCCACCTGCGCCTCTTTACACCACACCGCGATCCGATCGCCTCTCGGTCGAACGCTGCACACCGCACCGCAGCATTCGTCTTCGCTGTCCAGTTCTTCGCCGATCAACCCCAGCACCAACCAGAGCCAGCTCCGATCCACCAAAGCTGGGTTTCGGGCGCGGAACGTGATCGTCCATTTGCCACCTTTCGCGTTCGAAGGATCCTCCCACATCGGCTTGATGCCGTCCTTGAACAAGTGGTACGACGAGTGTCGGTCGAGCTGCGACGGTCGGTGAAGCTTCGAAAAGCAGGACAGGAACGTGGGGACGTGCGAGAAGGAGCCGATGGTGCGCAGGTTGGCTTCGTACGATGAGGCGGTTGGGGTGGGTGGGGGCAGTGGAGAAGTTGGGGTTTGGGTTGCGGAGAAGGATGGAGTGAGAGGAGTGACGGCGGAAGTGGAACGGGAGTCGAAGTACAGCGTCCATTCGTGTTGGAGCGGATACGATGGTTGGACGGGAGATGCGGGGAGCGGATGCTGCAGTTTGGGGGTGGTGGTGACTTTGAGTGACGGTTTGCGTGCGATCGAAGGAAGAGGAGATGGGGATTTGCGCTCGGGTTCGGTCGGGTTGGTGTCGAATGCGACTTTGAGCTCTGGAGACGGCTTGAGAGGCTTCTCCTCTGCACTGACAAGCTTGGAAGGCGAAGAAGGAGCCGATGGGAGCTTGGGACTCTCATCGCTGACCGTCAGACCTTTGCGAGACATTCGATCGCGAATCTCCTCCAGACTGGGCAGTCCTTTAGCTAGCATACGCTTGGTTGGGGAACAGGCGCCCGACTCGATCGCTTTGGGTGAGACGCAGATCTCGTCGACCTTTACCGCTTCGACTAGAGCGCCTTTGCTCGGAGACACGGTCGACGTCGAAAGAGTCGAGCTCTTGGTGTACAGCTGAGCAGGGGCCTTGGGCGAGCCGCTGATCCTGCCCGTGAGCTCGAGTCGAGGTCTTGCTGCGCCGTCGTTGTCTGTTGTGAGAGACTGCTGTTTGGCTGGAGAGCCAGTCGGTGTGCTTGTTTCTCGGTCGCGGTTGAGTCGTGCAGCGATGTCGCTGAGCGTTGGAAGCTTGGAAGGCGAGCGCATTCTCGTAATGCTCGCAGCGGGTGACGACGTAGCAGCCATACTGGAGCAGGATGATGTAGAAGGAAGCGCATTTTCATCCTGCTTGCCGGGAGCATCCATCGTCCGCATAGACATCCTGCGGATGCTGGTCGAAGTCATTGCCCTGTCTGTCCCTGGTCTGGCCTTGCGGTCTCGAGAGTGTTCGACACGGAGAGGAAGAAAGGAGGGTGAGGGGAAGGGATGGCAAGATGAAGTAGCAAGATGCTGGTGGTTGCGAAGTGGGTCTGAACAGTGTTGCGGGATCTGCACGGAGTGAGACACGGACCCACAGGGGAAGTCGGTTTCGGGACACACAACACACAAGCAAGCAGTAGTGGCGGTCTGTTTCACCCCCCCTCACTCACCCCCACGCAACAAGTCCTCCTCCCACACTGCAAAAGCGTGTGCGCCCAGACAATAAACAACAACACTAATCACCCACAGATGAAAGCGGCGCGGAGCTGCGGAGACGGCACAGAGTCTGCCCACTCTGTAAAGAGGGCGGACGGCAGCAGCAAGCCATCGGTCAAATCGAGCGAGGAGGCTGGCAAGTGACGCCGCTTTGTTTTTGCCCTCAGCTGACGCCAACAGGGCAAGCACGGCGATCTACACATCTGCCGCTATGATGATGTCGCAGCGCGGAAACAGGGGCTGTTGATCGGCATGCATACCTTTTCCGCCAGCCTTGGCAACAACGTCTGCTCGCAAAGGATCGACTCCAAATTTAGGCTCCTGGACCTGCAAGGCACGCGTTTGCCAAATACAGCGTGTTCGTCAAGGCTTGACGTCAAAGCTCAATTTCTATTCCGTTGTCCATCCTTCCTCCTGCGATTGTGATGACAAGCAGCTTCAGCTTGACGAAAAAAGTCCCAACTCTGCGCAGTAAACTCTTCTGCGAAAGGCAAGACAGCGGCGATCGAAAACAAAGTTTAAGTGTTGCTCTTTCGGCGGCTAAGAAGCGTGCAGAGACTCGCAGCGTGCAGCACGACAGCGGCCAAGCCATGTTGGACACGCGCAGGTCAATCTTGGACCCTGAACATGTCGGAAGTGACATGTCAGAAAAAAAAACAGCAGCACAGGGTCCACGGAAAGAAAATGCAACTCACACTCTTTGAAATCGGGATTGGGCTTGATCGGGAGCGCAATGGTGTCGTCTGCAGAGCCCTCGTCCAATCTGTTGTCAGCATCGGCTGCAATTCACCTCGATCCGGCTCACGCCAGCCAGATTGCTCAAGCAAGTCACAGTGAGAGCGAAACACAAGCGCGTGAACTGACAAAGGGTTGTGTAGGCGTGTTTCAGAAGTGTGACGTGAAAGAAAGACGGGCTGACATGTTGACGAAAGCCTTGGACGTGTCTCTGAATTGGATGACGCCCGACGGACTGGCATACTTGAGTCAAGGACATGAGTCAACGAGATTCACACATTCGCTTGCCTTCTACGCTGAATCGCGAGAGTGACAAACCTAAATCGCGACTTGTCTGCCGCTCGTTTGTCAGCGAAAGGACGGAAAGCAACGCAGCGTGGACCGACGTATTTGTCCTGAAGATCCTCGATGCTTTTGATCTGCTCTTTGGTGAGGTGCGTCGTCCAGTCTTGCTCGTCGAGAAGATCCAACGCGATTCTCTTGAGCTTAGCAGCCACGATCGGATCTGCCACAGCAGCTTGGCGCTTTTCTTGGACCCTGTTGAGCCACTTGGCCATCGACGGGCTGCTGACAGACGTTGAGCCATCATCCAAGAACAAGCAATCAGCGCGCAGTGCAGTAGTGCGAGGTCTTGATGGGCTGCGATACTCACTTTGCCAACATCGCGGCGTTTGCCGTCTCACCATTCCACTGAAGCGAAAAAGAAGGCCCTGCAACCACTCCATCCACCTCTGTTTGATCTGTGGAATTGCGAGGCCTCACAACAACGTTTTTGCCCAAGTAACGAAGATTGACGTCTTTCCACTTGAACAGAGAAGAGCGTAATTCGCAGAAGCGATCATCCTTTTTGGCTTTGTATCGGAAGAACTCGCCTGGACGGAGACCCGTCACCTCCAGCAGAGTCAAGATGAAGAAAGTCGTAATCCGTTCGATGGGAGCTAGAGGCAGCTTCCAGAGTGCTCCAAGGACGAGTTTAAGGATGTGCTTCCTACGTTTTGAGCTGCAGGGACAGTCGTGGGCTTCGAGGATGATGACGAAGTTCAGCATCTCTGCCCGCATGCCTCGCGGAATCAAGCGTCAGATTGAGTGTCAGGACCGTAAAAGACCGCCTGCTCGCAAACCCTGCAGAAGTTGGCACACGTGGTGGTGCTCAAAATGCTTGAAGCCCGCCCGTCATTGACAGCATGAGCTTCTCCTTGCTCTGTGCGAGAGCGGCTGGTCGGAGACTGAGCAACGGCAACAACAGAGAGAGGGCAAGAGACGAGGTTTGCATTGACATCGCCGGAGCCAGCAGCGCCGAGTGCATTGGTAGTGCAGGTGCGAGAGGTGCGGATCGATGCCACCAAAGCAGCGGAAGGAGACAGGGAGGGGAACATTGCACGATCACGCTGGGCGTTCACGTCGCTGATGTTGTTGAAGGTCGTGCAGGAATCGAAATGAACCACTCGAGAATGCTCAGTGTATGCTAGACAGTTGTTGCTCTCGTAGCGGGAATGGCGCACCCCGCGCAACAACACCAGATCGCCGTCGCGAAGCTCGATGAGATTCTCCAGATTGCGGAGGTCCGCTCCTGTACCGCCATTGTTTGCGGGCGCGAAAAGTCGAGCATGAAGGCCCAACGTCGAATCTTGCGGATCTTGCCGACAAAGAACAGGTCGCGTCTTGCCCGAGTTGACTGTTCAGCCCGCAGGAACGCAGCGGGCGAGTTGAGGTGCGAGAGGTCCAGGGAAGACACCGCCAGGTTGCGGCTGCGACGAGAGGTTGAGGTGGCCACGGAGGCTGCGGATGCGCGGGGTGCGGGACTGGGAGTGACGGCACCAGCGGCAGGTTCTGCAGCTGCGGTGCGGATTCTCGGCTGCTTTCGCTCACTGCAATTCACAACCTTCCATGTCTTTCAGCTTGTGATTTGAACTCGCTCTGTCAAAGGCGAAATAGACCGCCGGCTTGGCGGCGACCGATTCAGACATCACGAGCTCTCCTGTCTCGAGATCAAGTCTCTTTGCAAACGCTCCTTTCATTTCGTGACTTGACTTGATGCAACGACGATCACTCATCCATAATTTTTTGTGCGGATGGCCTGTGACAAGAAAGTTCGAAGCTTGGACCACTCCTTTTCAACAATGGCGCGCTAGCTCAATAGCGAGCGTCAAAGGAGCTTCGCTGTGTCCGTGATGTCCGATTTGCGGTCAAAGCTTTCAGAGAAAGCGTCCTTCGCGCTAACCACGGTAACTCGGGAGCAAAATTCTGGTTTCTCTTTCTGCTGCATGCTTCATAATGGACTTAGTTGAGTTAAGAGAAAGGTAGGCTTGAGGCCCAAGCTTTTCGCTTGAGCAAGCCGTTCTTTCTCGAAGACAGATCGCAGACATGACAATGTGCAGTCTGCTCGGTATTGCGATGCTTGGAATCAAGTGTCCGCATTGTCTTCAACTGAGCATGATTCGTCTGTTCATTGTTCTTGCATTTCATCGGATGCCGACTCCGCAGGAAATCTTCGTCGTGATCATGCACAGCTGTCAATTTGCGCGTGTCAAAAGGTTCAGCCGAAACCCTGTCACGCACACACATCTGCAACGATGCGACTTCTTGTCAGAGAAACACTATGTCCGTCAAATCCGCTGATGGCATCCGTGAACGCTCTTTGATACCGACAGGGGCTCAGGTGTGCGCACTAGAAGTGCAGCACTAGCCGACATGCAAGCGTGAAAGGGCCCCGCGTCTTGCAGCTGCGTTTTTGTTTTCTCGGCGAAATTTTCCGCTCACATCACACAACAGTGCGGCTGTACCCGCCGCACAGGCCGCGTCGAGAACTTCTTTCAAAGCCAAGCACCAAGCGCCCAACGTGACGATGGGACGCTAGAAGGTGTCTTTGGACCCCTCGCTTAGAGGTCTTTCGTGCAGAGGGGTGAAGGTTTTTTGCGGAGGGATCGTCGCCATGCATGTACGGCGATTGCAAGTCACTTTTCGGACAGTGATTCCCGGTCTAGTCATGCAGGAAAAACCACACCAGTCTTATGTGCGCTTGGAGTGGGAGTGCAACGCTATGCAAGATCGTAAAGTTTTGCCACTAGCTTGGGAGAAGTTGCGTCTTAGTCGGCGTCCGAGCGCCGTTTTGCGATCTTAGCAAGGCGGTTCACGAGCAGCTGAAGGTGTTTCGTGATAGCGGTCCCTGCTTTCACCATGTCCAAATTTCTTCTCGACATTGCGAAAGCGCTGATGCGTACGTTCGGAAGAAAAGAAAGCGGTTCCGGTGCGCTTCACTCTTTGACCACCTTGCTATCGTGATTCGAGAGACAGGGGCTAGTCTTTCTGGAGTATCACAATCTTTGATGAGCGTCGTCGAAACAGTCGGAAACTGTGACACCTCTGGTAAGCGAATGAGCATGTGAGGCTTCTGTGGCTCAGCATAGACTCGCCAAGGCTAAGCAGTGTCACGAAGGCGTTCCGACGACAATGCTCAATCGTGATGGACGAGCAACTACTTATACCGACCGCTCGCGACGTTTCCTCCTCCTTTCGTCTCTCCATCTATCTCACTCCACTCCACTCCACTGTACCCTTTCCCACTTTCTCTTTATCCCTCCCCTTGCTCCTTCCCCTTGACGCTTGCTCTTTACCCTTGTACGCTCTCTACACCTTGACGTTGCTCTCTCTAATACCCTTATCCCTGGAATCCCCTCAAAACCTTCTCCCAATTTAGCAACGATGCGTATCTCTCCTTCCCTCCTCCTGATCTTGGCTGCGCTCACCATGGCCAACGCGGCCTCGGTCGACTCGATCGTTCAGCCTAAGCACAAGCTCGTGCGTGTCAAGAACGGCTCTGCTCATGCCAACGCCATCGACACCGCGAAGGTCAAGGCCGACACCAACAAGGTCGACCTCAAGGACCTCGACCTCAAGCACGTCGCTTCCGTTGCGGTTCGTCGCGGCGTCGACGTCGCCGCCCTCGGCGCTGCTCATGCCAGCGTCAACCTCAAGCAGGTGGCTGGAATCGTCCACACTCTGTCCGCTTCGCTCGAGCACCACGACGCTGCAGCTGACAAGATCCTCAAGCTCAAGGACCACAAGCTTGCCGTTAAGAAGACTCACAAGCTTCTCGGCGGGATCAAGCACGACCTCGCCCATGCCGTCGTCGACATCCGTGGCGTCACGAAGAAGTCGGCTCACAAGAAGGCGGCTGTCAGCGCCAAGGTTGCTCGTCGAGATGTCAACCTGCAGGCTGTTGCTGGTTCGGTCCAGAGTGCCGATGTTTCCGGTGTCACATCGGCTGTCGACCTCGACGGTGTTCTGGGCCTCGTCGAGCGCGCTGAGCTGCTTTCGGGTGTTGAGGGCACTGTTTCTGGTGTCACTTCGGCTGTTGACCTCGACGGCGTGCTTGGACTTGTCAAGCGCGAGCTCCTGAACACTGTCGAAGGCACTGTCTCCGACATCAACCTCGACGAAGTGCTCGGTTTGGTCAAGCGTGCCGAGTTGCTCTCCAACGTCGAGAGTACCGTCTCTGGCACCCTCGGTGGTGTCACTTCAACTGTTGGCATCCAGAAGGTCCTCAACCTCAAGCGAGCTCTCGCTCACATCTCGGCTCTGCCCGACTCGGACCTCGTCTCGATCGACCAGGCTGTCAAGCGCGCTCTGCTCGAGGAGATTGACGTCAACTCGATCCTTGACAACGTCAACGTTGGTCTGCTCAAGCGATCCATCCTCGACCTGTCCTCCGTCGTCAACACCAAGGACGTCGACGGGATCGTCGACGCCGTTCTCAAGCGCAACGCTGTGGCTGGTGTTCTCGGCACTGCTGGTGTCGGCAGCACTGCCGGTGGCGCTCTTGGTGATGTCGAGGGCGTTGCTGGTTTTGCAGCTGGTTCGACCGTCGGCGCTGTGAAGCGCGACATCCTCGCTCCTGTCGAACACCTCGACCTGGTCGACCTCAACCGCGTCCTCTCGCTCAAGCGCTCCGACATCCTCTCCTCGGTCGGTTCGACCGTCTCTGACATCGACCTCGCCTCTATCCTCCCCGCCATCAAGCGCAACCTCCTCGCTGCAGACGCCCAGATCCCGCACACCGTCGACTACACCACCTTGCACGCTCGCAACATTGCCGGTGCTCTGCTCGCCGACTCCGTCACCTCCCTGCTTTGCATCACCGGAAAGCTGCTTGACAAGGTGGTCCACATCACGGACTTGGTTCACGTCGATGCAGTGACCAAGGATGTCAAGAGCGTCGTCGTGCCGCTGGTGGCTGCGGTCGGAACGGTGTTGGATGACGCTGTGTACATCGAGGTTCCTGGTGTGTACGATGACACCCAGAAGATCCTCAAGCTAGTTAAGAAGATTGTCAAGGCGCTGCCTTAGTTGGTGTGATGGTTCGGTTTTGTCTTGATTGGAGCTCCTTTGGTTTTTGCGATCGATGCAGTTCGTCGGTCTTTCTCTGTCTCTCATTCGCTTTCTTTTTGCTTGGTATTGTCGTAATCAAGTTACACCTTCTCTCTATCTCTCTCTTCTCTTCTGGCGTGTGATTGCTTTCACGTGATGTGTATTGCGAAGGTGTCGAGAGTTTTCAAGGGGCCCAGCTTCTGGACGGCGAGCGAGAATCGAAGGCAGGAGACGAAGTGTACCGTGAAGACGACTTCGTAAATCGTTCGGGAGCAGAGGAACGCATTCGTTTACCACTGTCACCGCTGAACCTGCCTCTACTTGGGCCACCTTTATCATTGTTCGACCCCCTCGACTGCTTCTCCAACCACAACCTATGTGGTTGACCGGCCAAATTCGTCGCTTCCTCAGCATTTGCCAGCAGCCACTTCTGACTCCAATCCCTGTTCGCTCCCTTCTGCCCTCTCCTGCTTCCTGCTGCAGCCGAAAGCACGTCCAACTCCGCACTCTGCTTCAACCTCTCGCTCGCCACCTGCGATTCCAGCACGTACTTCCGAACATCATTCGCAATGCGATCCACCGTCTCCCTGATCGCATCATCTTCGCTGTTCACAAAGCTGCTGTTCGCGTTTGCTGAAGGAGCAGCGATAGCCGACTTGATCGGTGCAGAAAGAATCCCCGTTTCACGTGCTTGACGCAGCGTCGACACTACACCTGGTAGATCGCCCAACCAGTCCCACTGCGTCTTGAGCACTTCGTTGTACAGCGATCCCGTAACGCCCAGGACGTAGCTCTCGATGCCCAAAGAACGGGTCGTTTTCGCAATCGCCAACGCCGTATGTGGGGACCTGTATCGATCTCGTGCAGCCAAGAATACGAGCAGGAGAACCGACGAGTAAAACGCCGTTTCTTTACCGTACTTCGCTCCGCGCTTCGACGACTCCAACATACCTTCCAACTGCTCCGCATCCGCATCGGTTCGAATACCCCACACCTCCCGCTTCGTCCACTCCAACAGCTCGGCGATGTTCTCGCACATTGCGATCTGTTCCCTCGCCTCATCGATCCCGGCCTCCAGTTGCACCGGGTCAATCTGGGCCGCCAGACCTTCCCTTACGAACCGCTTCGCACGCTGTTGTCTTGCCTCTTCGAACCTCTTCAAACGGTTCCGTTTAGCGAAAGCCTGCAGTAGCGCTTTGCTACCCGACTGAGTCTTGGGATTGCTGATGAGCGACGTGTAGCTTCCGAACGGCGACTGCTCTTCGCCATTGCCGATGGAAGGGAGGGACGAGCCAAGGGCTGTGGTGAGGAGCGATTGAAAAGCCTCCGCTTCCTGCATGGTGAGTGGCGAACGGTCGAAGCGTTTACGCGGGTTGCTGATGGTTTTGCGCGGCCTGAAGTCCTCCGACTGCCGAGCAGCTTCCGAGCTGGCAAAGAGGACGGAGCGTGGGATGGAGTGCTTCTTGCGTTCGTCGGGTGGAGAGGAGGCGCGGGCGGTGGCGCGAGGCTTGCGTGGGGCGGTGGCGAGCGAGTCGAGCTGGTCGGATAGCCAGGATGCTTTGGCTGAGGTTGGAGGAGAGTCGAGGGACGAGGTGGATTCGCCGAGTTTGGGGACGGTGACGGTGGGGAAAGGGTCGCTGCCGTTAAAGAGGCCTGCGTAGGGGTTGGAGTCGGAGCTGGAGGAAGAAGTCGAAGGCGCAGACTCGTTTTGCGTGTCAAATGGCCATGATCCAGAAGATTTAGACGGAGGCGTGTAGCCGCTGGTGTTGTTTGAATCGCCATCTTCGTTAGCGGCAGAAGTGGAGCTGGAAGACGATGCCGAGGGATCTTGTGGTTTGTCGTCGTCGAACCTTCGAGCGGTGGCTGAAAGACTACGAGTCGTTGCGTACGATGTTCCGACGAAGGACGGATTGGCGACCGCAGCAGCGACTGCGAGCCTGAGCTTGCCAGCTGAGCGGCTCCAAGTGGGCATCATAGTTGAGGATCGTTGATCTGATGGAAGAAAGGTTGGAAGGAAGTCGTCGAGAAGAAAACGTTGAACCCTTTCTCTGCTTTTTTTTTCTGCCTTTCTTCTGCTGCGAAATTTTCTCCACACCAAGTTTGATTCCGATTCCCGAGCGTCGCAGCCACTCACAGCAGGCTATGCTTTGGCAACTCATACGACTCGCACGCACCCACAACTCTGAAAGCAAACAGAGACTTGCACAGACACACGCAAACGGTTGCTTCAATTCCATGTGGATACATTGCTGCATTGAATGATATCTAGGCATCTACACGCTCCAAAACAGCCACACCTTCCACATGATGCGTCTGAGGGAACAAATCAGCGCCCCTAACACTCTTAATCTTGTACCTGGCATCCCTCGTAATCAACTGCCCTACATCTCTCGCCTGGGTATGCACATTGCACGACACATACACAATATGTTTAGGACCCAAATTAACCAGCTGCCGAATAAACTCTTCATCGCATCCTCTCCTGGGTGGATCGATGATTACCGTCGTCTTGTCAGCGGGATACTCGATCTTTGCAAAGATATCCTCCGCGTTGCCGGCGAGGAACTTGGCGTTGGTGATGCCGTTGAGCTCTGCGTTCTTGGTAGCGTACTTGATGGATTCGGAAGAGATCTCGACGCCGGACACTTCACGGAAGAGCGATGCGAGGCAGAGACTGAACAGCCCCGATCCGCAGTATGCATCCACCAAGTATCGGTCTGCAGAGTCTGTGGACGAAGAAGTGATGGCATCGCGGACGTAGTCGAGCAAGCTAGGAAGGATGCTGCGGTTGTTCTGGAAGAATGTACCCGCAGGCGATTCGAACTTGGTGGTCAACACTCGTTCCTTGACCGTTTCCTTATGGTCCGTTACGACTTCGGTGTCGAGTTCCTTTTCAACCTCACCGTTGTCAGGCTTGGTTTCGGTGACGAGTCGATCTTCGGCAAAGCTATCATACGTGCGCAACGAGTCTCTGAGGAGAATGGTAGCGCCGTTCTTGTATGATTCGATCGTGTCCCTGACTTTCTGCTTTGCTGCTGGAAGCGCCTTGTTGATCGTCTTGGTGGCAATGGGACACTCTTCGATATCCATCACCCTCTTTGTTCCGATGCAGTCGAATCCGATTGGAACCGAGTATTGCGGCTTGTCGTCTGCTTCTCCACCATTGGCGTTGTTGCGAACACCACTCCTCCTGCCTCGTCGCAGCTCGTACGGAAGTTCAAAGTGCGGAGTGAGCTTGGTTCGGTAGTTGTACTGGTTGGGTGAGGCGATCGTCGGCAACACTCTGGGGACCAGTGTTGAATCCAGCCCTGAAAATCGTGCAAATGCTCGCTCCACTACACCGCGCTTGATCTCGAGCTGCTGTGCATAGTCGATCATTTGATACTGACATCCACCACAGTCGCCAAAGTATTTGCACCGCACCAGCTCTGCATTCCTGTCGGCGCTCTTTTCCAAGATCTCCACCACCTTGGCTTTCGAGTACAGCCGCTCGTTGCCGGTGATTTCGACCGTTACCTTCTCGCCTGGCAGCGTGTGAGGCACGGCAATGATCCAGTCGCGTTCGGGAGCAATGGCGAGACCATCGCCGTGTGCATCGAGACGCTCGATTTTGAGAGTGAGACGAGTGCCGCGCTCGAACTTGAGCTGATGCTCGAGTCCTTCCGAAAGGATATCAGTGACCTTGCGGATACCGAGAAGGTCCTCGATATCAAACTCGATGGGCTCGCGACCTGTCTTTGTGAGCTGTTTGGCGTAGTCTTTACGTTTCTGTCGCAATCGACGAGCGTCGGCTTTGCGAGCTTGCTTGTCTTGAGCGGTGGAGGGGGCAGCGGAGGTAGATGCTGAAGCAGCGCCATTGATTGCGGCTGCGGTGGCCTGTTCTGGAGATTTCGAGCGCATGCGTTTGGCTGGTGGCAGCTCGGGCGAGGATGGGGTTGCGGTTGACATCTTAGTTAGGGACTGAAAGGGAAGAGCGCGGGCTGGAAATTCTGTCAAGAATTTGGTACGGTTGAGAGGTGAGAGTAAGGAGAATGCTTGTCGGTAGATCGTTTGTGGTCTCAGCCGCATCTAGCAAGCAAAGAGCATGCTACTGAGTGACGATGTGTGTTGGTGGTAGAAGATGGTGTTGCAGACTTTGCGTTTGACAGTTGCACAGCCAACCAAAATTTGGCGATTTTCAACCTTTTTCCGCTCCACTTTCGCAACTTTTTCGCATTTTCTTTTTCTTTTCCTTTTCTTCTGAATTTTTGAGTTCGGAATTCGGGCAATTTCAGACGGAGGGGTGACTAAATCTAACAATTTGTCGCCGGCGCCAAAATCGGATCCGTGCGAAGCTGTTTCGAGCTGAGCCATTCTCACCTTTCAAGACCCTGATACTTCTTGATCTTCTCTTCTTCCAGCTCGCATCATTCAAACACCACACTCGTCGACATTGACACCCCTCCAAGGCGAAGGGCTGGCATCCGCAAACATGTCCGAAGTCGCAAGCTCCTCAGCTACACCTGCTGCTCCAGCAACACGCAAATCGCGCGGCGCCAACCCATCCACCGACTACAAGTCGCTCTTCCTCAAGTCCAAGGACAAGTACGATCGCGTCTCGACCGACCACACCGAACTCAAAGCCAACGTCGCCAAAGCCGCAGCCAAGCAACTCAAGCTCCGCGAAGAGCTCGACTATCTCCTCGATGCTGTAGCCTCGAAACGCGCGCAGAGGGCTCAGATCGAACAGTCGCATCGTGATCATGCGCTCGAGTTGGAGCGCGAAGCACAGGCGGCTGTTGCTGCTGCCGAGGCTGCAAGGCGTCGTGCTAGCTCTCTGGCTCTTCGAGAGCGCGATGCGTACGAGCCACGAAGCGCACATAGAGGTTACGATGGCGGTGAGGAGTATAGGTCGTATTCGGCGAGATACGCGGAGCCCAGCTATCATGCGTTTGGAAGTGGGATGAACAGAGGCTATTCTCCTCCACCGCCGCTACCTCCAGCGTCGAGCGGTGCGAGAGGTAGCATCTCGTCGCAACGAGGGGGAGAGAGGTATCCCGCATCCGAAGACTCGCCGCAAACCTCGATGCACCGATCATACCGCCAGGGTCCATCTCAATCACCCCAACCACCGATCAGACCGACATCAGCAGCATCGTCAACGCGCAGAGCACACCCGCACGAACCACGCTCTTCGCCTGCGAGATACGACGCTCGTCCGAGCTACCGCGAATCCACTCCACCTTTGCCGTCGTCGTCCGCTTCGGCTGCGGTGAAAAGGCCGAGACCGACAAGCGTTGAACGCGACCTGCTAGATGCAGACGATGGGTACCATTCCAAGCGGGCGAGGAACGATTGATGCGTCTTGCAGACAAGATAAGTTTGCATGGGCGACGACGCTTTGTATTCGTACTCGACATCAATTCGATAACGCAATCGTTGTGAAGAACGACACACTGTGGGGTTCTGAACCCGAAAACGGAGTACCGGTCTGACGTCGCACTTCATGGGAGTGACTGTTCTTTCTGAATCTCTCATCGAACAATGCAGTCGTTTGTGTCACCTTGATCGAACGTGGTGCTTGGTGGCAACTTCATCAAGATACCGGTGGCAAGGTTCGTGTTTGAGGCGTAGAACGAGTGTGCTGCACGAGCCTCGCAGTTATATTCATGCGAAGACTTACAGTACTTCTCTTTTGTTAGTCATGCAAGTGCAAAAAGGGGATCAATGTGAATGCATGAAAGGAGGTTCGAGCGGGAGTGCATACCTGCACAGCGGGTGTGGGATACGCTGATAGCAACCACAATCTCATTTCACGTGGGCGTTATCGTTCTCCACCCCACTCTCGGCAAGGAGGGATGGCTGGTTGGCATCAAACAATGACACAGCTGGTGGTGTCTCTGTACACACATTGAGTCCCTGCAGGGTTGTGTAGGTGGGGCGCTGAGGGGCTTTGTTGCCACACGAGGTCTGTGTGCACCACTTTTTGATGGGATGAGGAGGTTGTAGGATTCGCCGTCTTTGCTTTCCCTTCACCATCGTCTTCGGTATCCGTCTCGAAGCGGCAACACATCGCCAAGACGCTTTTTGTTTATCTCTCTCTCAAGGCCGTAAGCGAAGACGATGGCGACGCAAGACGCGTTCAGAGAAGAAGCCGAACGGGCTCGACAAGATGGTCTTCGCCTGTCCACCGATCCTTCCACCCTTCATACCGGTTCGCCTCCGTCTCACCCATCTGCCGGCCACTCGCCGCTGCATCAATCCGACCAACTCTCCGCCGCCGGTCACCCTCTTACGTCAAATCGCGGCATCCCACCCGTCCAACGCGGCGTCCCCAACGCCCAACCCTACCCCAGGGACTCGCCCCAATCCTCCACCTCAGAGCTCAACCTCAAGCGACAAACCGTCCCCGCCGTCGCCTGGCTCTACGACTACACCGGCGGCCCTGAAGACGATGACTGGCTCCACGTCCCCGGCGTCGAACGCAAACGATCCACCCTCAACTGCCTCTTCGGATGGTGCAACATCGGCTGTCGCGGGATTTTGAACATCGGAGTTTTATTTTTTCTTTCCGCCGGCCTTTTAATGCTGTTTGCAGGCTATCCGGTTTTGTACCACTTCGTCTTCTCTCCCGCCGATAAGAAGGCGCCGAGCTTCTACGGTCTTGGTGGTACGAATGGGAGCGGTCAGGTTCCTCTCCTGCCGGGTCTGTTCTCGTTGGTGGACGCGGATACGCCTGAAGCCGCTAGGAAGTGGAAGAACCCGACGGACGGGTCGAGTTATCATGTCGTATTCAGTGACGAGTTCGAGCAGGATGGTAGGACCTTCTGGCCTGGTGATGACCCCTTCTGGGAGGCTGTAGACCTTCACTACTGGGTAACTGGCGACTTCGAGTGGTACTCTCCTGAATCGACGAATACTTCCGGTGGCTTCTTGAACGTATGGATGACCGAGACGGAGACGCACAACCTCAACTTTCAGTCGGGCATGTTGCAAAGCTGGAACAAGTTCTGCTTCCAGGGCGGCTATCTCGAAACCTCGGTCATCCTACCCGGCGCACACGACACCGAAGGCTTCTGGCCCGCCGTCTGGACGCTCGGCAACTTAGGACGAGCCGGCTACGCCGGTACAACCCAAGGCATGTGGCCCTACTCCTACTCAAAATGCGACGTGGGCACACTAGCCAACCAGACGAACCCCGACAAGACCGGCCCAGAGGCAGCCATCAACGCCCACGGACTCTACTCCGAGGACGTCGACTACAAGATCAGCTTCCTCGAAGGACAGCGCGTCTCGGCCTGCACCTGTCCCGGCGAAGACCACCCGGGACCGTCGAACGACGTCGGCCGCTCCTCGCCCGAGATCGACGTCTTCGAAGCCCAGAGCTACTCCGGGCACGGCCAAGCCTCGCAGAGTTTCCAGATCGCGCCGTTCGACGCCAACTACACCTGGAACCAGTCCCCGTCGGTCGCGACGCTGCATTCCGCGGATACGCAGTTCAACGTCTACACCGGCGGGATCTACCAGGAGGCCGTGTCGGCGCTGAGCAAGGTTCCCGATACGGCGTACGCGTTGTCCGGAGCCACGCCGGTGACGATGGGCGTCCAGTACGATCCGGATTGGAAGGGCGATGGTTCCGGGTCGATCACGTGGTACATCAATGGTCAACCGACGTGGACTCTTTCGGGCGCTTCGCTCGCGGCTAACCCTTACACCGAGATCGGTCAGAGGTTGATCCCGACAGAACCGATGAGCATCGTCATCAATCTAGCGCTGTCGGACGGGTTCCAGAGGGTCAAGTGGAACCAGGTGCAGTTTCCGGCAGTGATGAAGTTGGATTACATCCGTGTTTACCAGAAAGACGGTCAGCCAGATAGGATCAGCTGCGACCCGGACGACCATCCGACTGCAAAGTACATTCAGGAGCATCCGGAGGTGTACCAAAACATCAACGCGACGACGTTTGTGGACAAGTATCCGTAAGTATGACGCGGTAAAAGACGACGAGGAGATGATGATGACGATGATGAATACTGACTTTGTATCTCTTTTTGGACCGCTGCAGATGGCCAAAGAGTAGCTACCTCGGACAATGCTAGATTCCTCTCTCTCTCTCTGCAATAGACTTCACTCATTCAGCCTTGACACAACAGAGACCGTTCCCAGAATCCTTATGAGATTAGACCAAAGCAGAATAGATTATACAAAGAACGGATCTCGAAACCAATACAACGCCCATCAACAACGTTGAGGCGTATTACACAAGAGCGCGCGGGGGGTATTCTAGAAAGACAAGGCGAACTGCATCTGCTGCTGTTGCTGCTGCTGCTGATGATGCTGCGGCTGGTGCTGCTGCTGACTGTGCAAGTGATGATCGATCGCAATAAACTGATCCAACTCCGACGGGGTGCTAACTTCCGCATTCGACGACGACGAAGACATGTTGGAGAGGGACGAGACCGACGAAGCCATGACTTCGGTTTTGGGGAAAAAGTGACCCATGGCCGACTGGAAAGCCATCGCTTCGGCAGCGATGCTGGTGGGGGAGCTGATGAACGGCTGCATTGCTTGCGCTTGCTGGTGGTGGTGCAGCTGGTGATGAGGAAGAAGAGGAGGCACCATCATCTGCGGATCCACTTGAAGCGACATGTTGTGCTCCTCGTAGTGCTGCTGCGGCGCACCAGCTTGTTGAGTAGGAAACATCATCGAGTACTGCGCAGGCGAGACGTTGGACGCCGACCAGTCCAGCGCACCCGCGTCGAAGGACGCCAGCGGCGATCGCATGAGTCCATCCTTGCTATCGACGTTGCAAGCGTAGGCCGACAGATTGGGCAGCTCCAGATTCGCGCCGTGCGTTGGTTTGCCGAAGGACGGCGTCCACATATCCCACGAACGATCCCACGCCCCATCGACACGGTAGCCCTGAGGAACGTTGTAATCGCACGCCCCGGCATCCACCCTAAACATCGCGTCCTGCGTCTCGATGCTCGACGGCGAACTCGCGGGGCTATCGGCAAACGGATTGACGCTCCTCGTGGCCACACTCAACATCTCCATCCACGACGCCTTGCTCTCCTCCCCTTCCGCGAAGCTCACCGCCCCGACCTCGCCCGAGTTGGTCGAGTTGGCTCTCGTCCTCGTCCCTTCGACCTCCTTGATCTTCCTCAGCATCTGCTCCTGCTGCTTCTTGGCGGCTCCGGATCCCAGCGACGTCGTCGCCGTCCTTCGTCTCCTATGCGGCCGCGTCCCCCTAAAGATGATGCCCGCAGCCTCCAGGATCGCCCGCTCCTTCTTACTCGGTGGTCCGCGCTTCCTCAGCATATCCTCCGTCGTACACTTCCTGCCGGAAGCGACGCAGCTTCCACACGTAGGCTTGGTACGATCGCACCGAATCTTGCGTCGACGACAGTAGTCGCAGGCGGCGACCTGTCCGTCGGATCCATCGGGCATCCGACCACGGAGGGACTGGAGCACTTCGGCGGCCTTCTGGATGTTTTCCTCGGAGGGGTAGTCGGGGGAACCGAGGTCTTTGGCGATCTCGAAGCCGGCGGGGATGTGAATGTCTTGCAGTGTGAGGCGGCGGGGTCGCGAGGAGAGGGAGGAGGAGGAGGGCTCGGCGGAGGGGCTGCGAGAGGTAGAGCTGGAGGGACCGGCGGAGAGAGGAGTTGCTCCGGAGCCGGACGAAGAGCTGGTGGCGCTGCTGATGTAGGTCATTTTGGGATGGGGAGGGTTCGGGTTACGCCACTGAGCGAGTGAATGTGTGTAGGGTAGGCGGTCGACAGAGGGTGGCGGCGACGATACTTGGCGTTCGGTGGGCAGACAGGAGCAATGCAATGGCGAGATTGAGATGGTGGCGCTGGCTTGACCCTAGAAAGAGAGTGTGGTGGCGCAAAGCAGGCTACGAGGTTCGCGAAGCTGGTGCTGTGGTATATGAGGCTAAGAGACAGAGCAAAGCTGGTGCTGTCTAAACGCTTTTGCAAGGCTTGCTTGCGGGTGATCCTGTTGGTCTAGCGTAGGTATGGTGAGAGGTGAAGGAGTGGATAGACGACGTTGAATCAAGAAGGACGGAGGATGTTTCCGATTCTACCGACTTCACAAGAGCATCGCAACCTTATAAGGGAACTCAAAAAAAAATCTGGGGTGAGCACAGGCGAGGCGGAGAGAGGCAGAGAGGGCTGGAACACTCTCTCACCCTCTTGGAACGCCGGAGGAGAGCGAGAACTGAGGCAGACACATAGAGAGAGAGAGGAGATGTCGGCGCTAAAGTTCGGCAGCCAAAAGCCGGGTGTGTGTGCGAGTGTGAGGAGGGCAAGAGCAGCATGGGCGAGGGGGGCCGGCAGACTCGGGCTGGGGGTCACACAGTTGGTTGCCAGGCAAAGAACAATGGTCGAAAAAAAGCAGGGTGCGCGATGTGTCTTTGGTGCTGCAGACAATAGGTCTCAGACTCAGACGAGCAGGTGTGCAGGGTGGCGGGCGGAGTAAGAGCAGTGAGAGACGGTCGAGAGGGACCAGGACCAAGGAGCAAACAAGTTGAAGCAGGAAACTGAGTCTGAGGGTCTGGGTCTTTTTTTCCTCAGGCCAAGCCGTCAAAAAAAGAGTGACGGAGTATGGGGATGCAATTTGCGAACTAGCCTGGTTTCTTAGGACGAAGAGTCATGTGTCCCTTCGAGAGGGAGAGGCAAGAGGCAGCAAAAGTTCGAATGCAAATTTGAACCAAAGCAAAGGTAGGTTGGACAGAGGAACGGCAGCAACTCACGTAGCGAGGACAGAGCAGAGAGGGACGGACAGACGGTAATGCAAAGACGGCCTCGTCCAAAGTGAATTCGATTTCTCGAGACTCGCACAAGAACAGAGAGCGCAAAAGCAGCTTAAGCGAGACGAGGGTTTTTGGTGTGACACAGACGCCGAAAAAGTGAGGCAGATCAGCAGTCTCGTCGAAAAAAAAGGCGGGGTCGACAAGAGAAAAAAAAAAAACAGACTAAAGAGCGGGGTTAAGCACTTTATCAGTGTCGACTTAAGCGAGTTTGCTCTGGTTACACAAACATCACCAGACGGCAGACTCGAACATTGACAGGACCACACCAGACAGCATACAGTACACCAGCGCGAAGGTCGAGAGCGGATCAGCGGCCGCGCTTTTGCCCTCGTCGTCCTCTTCAGCGTGGTCCCACAATTCGGAATGCGAGTGCCGTTCCATCCGTTGCAAGAGCTTTGCGGAGCTTGCAGAGCTTGCAGACAGCTCTGGGAAAGTTCTTTTTAGCAGCCCTCTCGAATAAAGCACTTTAGTCTAGTGTAGCGCACCTTGGTCACAAATTTGCAACGCCATCCTTGGCTGCTTCGTGCGGAACAATTGTCTGTGCAATGCCGTTGAGGTCCAAGCATTTTGCAGGAGCCGACGTGTGACGAGAGTGAAGATGTAGAGAAAAGACGAAGCGAAAGGGCCCCCTGATGTCACTCTCTGCACCCAAAGCTGTGGGCAGATGTGCAGTCGATCCTCGAGGTTGTCGATTGGCGAATTGCCACTTTTGTGAGCTGCGTGTGTTCCTGTGTTGCATCAAAACAGGAATTCGATTTTGTGTTTTCGGCGACGAGAACGGCAGCGCAGACCATCTCTTTAGTCGAGGGTAAGCGAACCTCGTGCGGACAGCCGCCAAAACTTTTCTCCTCCTCGTTCCGCCTCGCCAACCTGGTACGTAAATGAAAGTTGGCAAGATGCAATCGCCTCGCTTAGATGCTGTTCAGTGGCGGTCATTCACGTTCAAAATGAAGCGTCGACACCGAAGCTGTTCTTTTGTTTCTGTAAGGTGCAACATCGTATGAGATTGTTGATATGGGGGCTGTCTCTGAATGTGAGCCATTGCGGCACCGCAAGTTGAAATTGAGATCCGACGCCAAATCCCCACAGACAGAATGATCAGAGAACAATAGAGAGAGAGCGTGAGGGAGGGAAGAGAAAGGGTACCTTTGAAGTGCAGTACATGCGGAGTTGACATCCGAGACGCAAGCTGCAGGAGAGTGTGCATGTCCATGGGAACCTTGATCGAGTTTCAGGTCCCTTTTGGCTGGCTGCGCCTGCTGCTCAACTTGCCAGCTTTTTCTCCGCTCAATTCTCCTGACTCGCTTCTGTCAAGGAGAAAAGAAAGGGCTAGGCTGCTTCGGCCAATCAGATTGCGAGTTTTGTCTTGCCTGAGACATCCACACAGCATTTCTCGAGACAAGGACCGCCTACACTGCATCCAATTTTTCCACCTCGCTTAGATCAGATTTGGTTTGCAATGTCGATTTGCTGCATAGCCAAAGACGCAGAGTTGGTTGTTGATGATGCACCTCGCCTGACCTTCCTTGCTTGAAGTTGGATCGCACAACGAGACGATAGATGGGTATGTTGTGACTGCCAGCAGGACGTTGCAGAAAGGTGGCTGCTGAGAGGAGCACTGATGCAACGTCAATCAAACCACGTTGGAGCAAGCTGCAAGGATCCGCCTGTACCCCACACTATGCACGGCCGGAAACAGGCCTTGGCAGCAAAAGCGGCACACATTCCTGTCTCTCTGCAAGCTAACTAATTCGAGCCAATGTGTCGCTTTGCAATCAACGCAAGGAGAAAGCAAGCGACGGTCTGAAACGGAACTAACTCATTGGAAGAAAAAAGGTCGCTTGACGCTGCAGCAAAGCTCTCTTGTGCGCATCCGAATTCGAAAGCGAATGCATGCTCGTTCCTGGAACTCTTGCGCTCGCCTCATGTGTCGTCTGTCATTGTCGCGCGGCTGAAAGCGTCGACTCGCATGCATCGCCAATGCAAGCCCGAACTGCAAATGCACATCCGACCCGATCTCCCCCGCATTTTTTTTTTCTTTTAGAATTTTTCCTTTGGACTTTCTCTTTTTCTTTTTTGTAGCCACGCGTTTGTGATGACTCCGCTCTTGGTGCGGAGAGGATAATTTCAAATTGATGTTCGAGAGCCGCGGATGCCCAGGCTTGGCTTCGAGAGGGTTCTCCATCTGTTACCGCAGTTGACTTGCTTTGAAATCAACTTCTCCTCCGTGGCGAAGCGCTTATTTACGACCTTCACTTCGTCCCTTCATCGTCTGACGAAGCCTTTCGCACTGCCATCGCCATCGCCCTCACCCTCACCCTTTGCAGTATGTAGCGCTGTGGAGTAACTTCCAACAGCCGAGCATACCAGCTCGCCACGGCTCTTCACAATGACATCTTTGAACAATGTCGGCTGTTTGCTCGTGTGGCCTTTTGTTTCTTGCCGGGGGCCTCGCCTGGCAGAGCCCGAATTATTCGCATCGAGTTTGCTACCAACCGCCGCCGCCGCGCGAGCACAAGAACGGCGCAAAAAAGGTTGTCGCTTCTTACGCGAGACACCGGCAGCGCCTTGCCCCCTCATTTTTCTTTCGCCCCGACAACATCTCTCTGCGCCTGACTGACACACACAAAAGAAGCTGGTCGAGAGACAAAAGCCACGCTGTAATGCTTTGCCATGCGAGTGTAAAAGTTTGTGGATTTCGTATTGTGAAAACTCTCCGTTGTCAAGTTTCTGGCAAAAGAAAAGCAGATCCGAACCACGTTGCATTGCGTTGCCGCGGGCTTGGCTCGGGTTGCAACTTGACCGGCCGATCGAAATCTATTTCTAGTGATGGTGGTGTATAGCCGGCGTTTACTCTCTTGACGCAGGATCATGGCGAGAAAAGAGAGAGAGAGAGAGAACAATGAAATACGGTTGAGTCACCGAAGAAGATCGTGGGTTTGAGATTTTCGATACAGTAGACCCTTGAAGAGTCTGGTGTGAGTCGCCGTCGATGCGATTCTAGCCCTTCACCATGGGTTGCGTAGTCGTCGAAGGGTCTGCCGAGAGAGTGAGAGACGGCGATTGGATTCTATTTCTGGTCTTGCTCTCCCTCGTCCTGCCTGCTTCCACATTTCTGGTGCCTCGAGTCTGGTTGACAAGCTTCCTGTCCGGCAAACACATCAAGAAGGACTGCGAACTGTTCCTGCGTCTTTGTCTTTTACGTTGCAATGGATTCAGGTATTGCCTGCCTTGGCGAGCCGTATCAGATCCTCGACAACGCCGCCATGGGACTCGATTGACGACAGACATCTTCTGCATAAACACCGTCGCTAGGATTGCGCAGCAGCCACTGACGATGAAGCTTGATGGCTCGCCTTACCTTTGCCTAGCGCTTGTGTCCGAGCGTGCAGCCTCGGCAGGAGAGTTGCTTGTTTCAGACTAACGCTGTCATGGGAACCAAGGTTGTAGCACAGACTCCAGGCTTGGAGTCGTCGTCTTCCGCAGCTTCACACCAGATCCTTCAGCAGCCTTTACTCTGATCGCTACCACCACCCAAATCTGATGACGACAAAGACAATGGCACTCGACATCAGCTTTGGTTCCCATACCGCTGCACACATTGCAGCTCAGCCCAATCATTCATCAGGTACACAATAGCCAACTCAATTTTTTTGAAAGCCCGCTATCAGCCACCGAGTCATTTTTCTTCTTACCATCCCAATACGATGCCTGCAACTTCATGATTAGCGCTCCCGACAAATGGTGACTGTTCGCAGCTAGTCGATTTCAATGCTGCCGATCCCGACAGCTTGGCAATTGCACTAAACTTAGCAAGCCTAGCAAGCTCCGAGTGACGACTGCAATGCTTCGCTAGCGAGCCAGAGAGGCTGCAAGCGATCTCGCCAACGACTCGGAATGGGCAGTTGAGAAAGGACACCAAAAAAGAAAAGATCGTGGCGTTCGGCAAGGATGGTGCGAGTCGGTGTCATCGACGTCATGTGTCCTTCTCGTCCTTGTCGCTTTAAAAAAAGAGGTTTCTCTGCAATTTGAACGCCCGTAATGAAACGCAAAGTCGATGGGAACAACGCTAGAAAGCACGCTACGGCAACTCTCGTTGGTCTGCATCGTCGTTCCGTCGGATGATTTTTCTGCCATACGATGTTAGGTTCCTGGCAAAGGCTCAGTCGGTCACGATTTGTCAGCCAAAGCTTGATTTCTGCGGCAGGAAGATTTTGACGTTGGACCCTGAAACGATTCTCTCCCGTTCACAACCATCAACCTCGTAACCTTTCGCGGACGGAGGATTGCATCACAACCATGCAGACCAACGCAGAGAACCCACGCAAGCGGTTCACTGCCGCTGCCGCCTCAGGTAATGGTGGCAGTGGCACCCCTGCTACCGGCAACGGCAGCGAAGCAGGCCCATCTCGACCGCGAATCGCCAACGCCGTGCCCTCCGAAATCCTCGACGACCCGGAACTCAATCAAGCCATCGCATCGATCCTTCCTCCCAACTACAATTTCGAAATCCACAAGACGATCCACCACATCCGAAAGGCATCGGCTACATGTGTTGCCCTTCAGATGCCAGAAGGTCTCACGCTGTGGGCGACGGGTATTGCGGATATCGTCGAACGCTTTACCGATGCCACGACGGTCATCATGGGCGATGTGACGTACGGAGCATGCTGCGTAGACGATTATACGGCCATGGCACTCGGATGCGATATGCTCGTGCACTACGGACACAGCTGTCTGGTGCCCGTGGATCAGACGGCGATCAAGACGCTGTACGTTTTCGTCGAGATCTCGATCGATCCGGCACACCTGGCGGCGACCATCAGGGCCAACTTCCCCAGCGACAAGCATGACTTCAGAGCAAAGATCTTGGGTGGAAGTCAGAGTGCTTCCGGCAAAAGATCCGAGGTGGACGAATCGGCAGGTCGCGCCAAGATCCAGATTGGCGAACCGGAGAGCGAGTCCAACGCTGCTGATTCTACTGCTGCATCGCAACCAAAGCCACCGACCCATTTGGCGTTGGTCGGAACGGTGCAGTTCATCAACGCCATCCACGGGCTACGTGAAGCACTCGAACAGCAGCAGCATCGACTCGCTGACGGCTCGATCGTCTCTGGCGAACCACAAGCGGATCGCCTTATGCTCACCGCAGGCACGACAGCCGACGGCGCGATCGACCACATCACGCAAGCAGCAAAGTGGAAGGCTTGGAGTTCCGGAGAGTACAAGGTGACTGTTCCGCAGGTCAAGCCGCTCAGTCCAGGCGAAGTGTTAGGATGCACATCGCCCAAGTTGGATAAGGAGAGCATCGACGCCATCGTCTACATTGGAGATGGACGATTCCATCTCGAGTCGATCATGATCGCCAACCCGCGTATTCCTGCGTTCCGCTACGACCCGTACACGAAACGGTTTGTGCGCGAGCTGTACGACCATGCCGAGATGCGAAAGATGCGTGGAGAAGCGGTGAGGTTGGCCCAGGACAGCGTGGGAGGGCTGGATTTGGATCCCGAGACCTCGATCGTCAAGCAAAAGGAGCAAGGTGCGGCTGAAGGAGGAGAGCAAGCAAGAACGACACCTTCTGGCTGGGGAGTGGTGTTGGGCACTCTTGGCCGACAAGGAAGTCTACGCGTGCTCGAGTCGCTAACCGCATCGCTTGCAGAGCACACGCCACCCATCCCGCACGTTCCGATCCTACTCTCGGAACTCTCGCCTCAGAAGCTGGGACTGTTCGGCGAGCATCTGTCGGCGTTCATCCAATCCAGCTGTCCCCGATTGTCGATTGATTGGGGATCCGCCTTCGCCAAACCCCTGCTCAGCCCTTACGAAGCAGCGGTGAGCGTCAAGAAAGTCAAAGGGTGGCAAGAGGACGTAGAAGGGTTGGGAATGAGCAGAACCCCTGCCCGGGAGAATGGCGATGGTGACCAAGTGCCGGTGGAAAACAAGCATCTGCCGTTGGACGGAGACTATCCGATGGACTTCTACAGTGATACCTCGCTGGGTCCTTGGACGCCACGACATGGTATGGCACCCGCCAAGAAGCCAGCAGGAGCCAAGTCGAATCTGGCGCTGTTGAGGAGTTTGAGAAGCAATCGTGCTAAAGCGACGGCTGCGCCTGCCAACGCTGCTACGGCTTGATCTGCACTTTGGAGCAGATATGTATGCAATCTCAATCTCACAACTCTTCCTCATATCATAAGCTCAGAGCCATGCGTCGCAGTGAGCTTGATGACGTGCATTGTCCCACCGTGAGATGCAAGATCTGATACTGAGATCCGTAGAGAGAGAGAGGGTATGGCTGCATGAAGCGTTACGAGCCTCACTTGCGTTTCGCTTTTCAAGAGTTGCCTGATTTGGAATTTTGAAATGAACAGCTGAGTTCTGAATTGATGGCGTTGATTAGAATTCTAATTGCATCGACGGTCAATTTTTCAATCTCACTGATTCCAACCGGAAGCGTCACCCACCGGCGAGGTTTTTCAAGCGTGGAATTCCTCAGATTTGGTTGACCGTGCGCATAGCGGAGATTTGCTCGAGAAAGAAAGAATAATGACTGCATGCGTGTGCGGGAGCAACGGGAGAGTCAAACGACGCAATCTCCAGACTCGCAAACAGTCACAGTGACAGTTACAATCACAGTGGGGCTCACCAAGGATTCCCGAAGTTCCGGCCTTGCTTTCCATCCATTCCTTTCTTTGTATCCTTTCCTCCAACGACAACGTCCTTCTCGCATCGACGCTTGCTTTTGGCTTCTGGGAGGACAGCGGAACACCCACTCGAACCGAACCAGCACAACAAGTCAAATTACTGTATCAGCAGTCGCAGCAAGGCGCTCAATTTGGCTTCGACGGCTCGGAGATCGGATTCTTCATCTCCTCTCCTTCATCACACGGTCTTTTTAAAGTTGAAAACGGACCACACGGCCGACGGATCGCTTCCTTACCTCCGCGTCGGCCTCTACGACCTCTCTTTGCTCGCACCGTCTGATTACATCTCGGACATTCTCGCTATCAGCACATTCTGGCCGGTGTTTACCCCGTCGCTCAACGGAACACGCAAACCTAATCCTCGACGAACTCGACATAGCAGCATCCAGCCGCAAATTGCGCACGTACACTGCCAAACATGGCCTCTGCAAAGTCGGTCGATCGCGTTTGGGCGCTGCACGACTTTGAAGCAGAAAACCCAGACGAAGTCTCGTTCAAGGCGGGAGAATGCATCCTCGTAGTCGAAAAAGATGACGAGTACGGCGATGGATGGTGGCAAGGCACCAACGAGAGCGGTCACACCGGTCTCTTCCCCTTCACCTACACCACCCTCGATCGCAATCTCGCTCTCAGCGCCAAGTCCGGCAATGCGACTCCGGACGCACTCGGCACTCCTCAACCTGCCACCTCCAGCGCCAAGCCAGGTGTGATGCACTCTACCATGGCAGATATCGACAACGCTCTCACCGAGTTGCAAAGCGATCGCAAAGCGCCCAGTATCAACGGCAACGGTGCCAGCGCTGCTGGTGCTGCTATCGGTGGAAACCCAGCTGCCGACACTTCCCGTGCCTCTTTCACCAGCGAACGCACCGACGCCGACGACCAATCCGACAACTTTGGCGAATCTGACGATTTTGCCAGCAGATCCGTTGCCGCCCGCGCTGCTCTTGCAGCAAATGCTCAAAAGAACCTTGCCAACGACGCAGAACGCCAGAAGCAGGAAGAGCAACGGATGCGTGCAGACGCTCAGCGCGAGTTCGAGGAGGAAGAGGCTCGCCAACGTGTGCTGCTTCTCGAAAAGGAAAAGGAGCGCCAAGCAAAACTCGCTGCAGGTGAGATCGACCTTGCCGCTGAAGAAAAGTCAAAGGCAGCTGCTCCCATCGCCGGCGTAGATATGAGCGACGAGAGCGACAGCGAAGGCTCTATCGCTGGACCGCTCGATGATTTTCAGGACAAGACTCACAGCCCACTCTTTGGCAACCTCGCCTCGACTCCCACGGAGGGCACGACTGCACGAGAGATCCAGCCGCCCACTTCGAATCTGCAAGGCATCGTCGAGGGTGAACCCCTTTCGCAGTCGAGAGTGACTCCAGCAGAATCGTCAGCGCCTGCTTCGGCACCTCTCACTTCGAACGACTTCACTCCAGCTGTGGCTCCTGATGCCGCCGTCGCACCGCAAACCGAGTCTCATTCGATCGCTGCACCCGCTCTTGTTGCCGGAACAGGCGCAGTGGCTCTTGGTGGCGTTGCTGCTGCAGCTACTGCTGCGGGAGTGTCAAGTCACGATCGATCCGCCAATGGTTCTTTTGTCAACGACTCTGTCGCACCAGCTGCCGACGAGAGCGTACGCTCGCTTGCAGGTGATAGCATCAAGACGGGCGCAGGAACTGGAGCTGGAACTGGCACTGCTACTGCAGCTACCTCGATCGCCGCTGCAACCAACGATGATCTTCCTCAGCATGCTTCATCAGCCGCCGCCGCCGCCCCAGCAGCATCCAAGTCCCCCGTCGCCACTGCTCCTTCCAACCTGCCCAGTGACCCAACCGAATGGAACGTCGATCACGTTGTCGAATGGGCCCGCTCCAAGGGCTGGGATGAGTCGGCCGTCGTCAGCAAGTTCCGCGAGCACGAGATCTCCGGAGATGTCTTGCTCGAAATGGACATCAACATTCTCAAGGAGATCGACATCCTCGCCTTCGGTAAACGTTTCCAAGTCGCCAACGGTATCAAGGAGCTGCGTGCCCAGATGCCCGGTGCTGTCACCACCCCAGGCTTGTCGCAGCCGGCTCAGGCTGACGGCCTTGGCAGCCCGGCCATCATTGCGCCTGCCGCTCCTGGAAGCGCCACCGGAACCCCCACCTATTCTCCTTACACGCCTGGATCGCACAATGGAAGCAACGCGGACGGACGCAGTCTGAGCGCGAGAATGGCCGAGACCAGCTTGGATCAGGGCTTTGCACCCAGCTCGAGTCGACCTGGAAGTTACCGCGATGAGCGTGACCGAGATTCGTTTGGGGGTCCCACTCAAGGCTTCGGTGGCGGACAAGGATTCGGCGGTGCCGCTGGCGTGGCGGCTTGGCAGGCACAGCAAGCTGGTCAGGGTGCTCGATCTCGTCAACCGAGCGAAGGGTTTATGCGAGGCAGCGGTGAAGCTCCGCTTTCTCCCAACAGCACTTCGCAGTTCGGCATGCCCAGTCCGAGATACCAGCCCAGCAGTGGCGAGGACAGGCTGGGAGCGTTGCCCACGTCACCTCGCAAGCGCGAATCGACCGGTTCTGCGGGTACATCGGAAAAGACGAACAGGAGCAGCTTCTTCGGTCTTGGACAGCGCAACCGCAAGCCACCGCCCGCGCAGGCTGGTGGTGTAGGTGGACCGGGCAGCAGCGGACACGACGACGACAGGAGCAGCAAGGGCACCCTTTCGCGTCTCGGATTTGCACGCAGTTCGAGGAACATCAGCTCGCAGTCTTCACAGTCCAACATCAAGGAGCAGATTTCGCTGCCTACTTCGAGTCCTCATTTTGATTCCAATGGAGATACAGCTCGACGACAGAGGCAGTCGACGGGTGGAGCCGCCGCCATGGGTGCTGCGGCTGGAGCGGCGGGCATGGGCATGGCTGCCAACGCTCGACCTACCAGTATTGGGTCAGCTGGTGCGGACGCTGGTGCTCAGCCTAATGCTGGCGCTCCTGCACCAGGCAACGCAGCTGCCAACGGCCCCGTCATGTCGCGCATCCAGCCCGTCGACCTCGAGGGCTGGATTAAGAAGAAGGGCGAGCGCTACAACTCGTGGAAACCCCGCTACTTAGCCCTCAAGGGTCCCGATCTGGTCATCCTCCGCGACCCGCGCGCCGAGAAGATCAAGGGCTACGTCAACATGAAAGGTTACAAAGTCATTGCGGACGAAAACACCAACCCCGGCAAGTACGGATTCAAGATCCTGCACGAAACAGAGAAGCCGCACTACTTCAGCTCCGAAGACCCCATCCTGGTCAGGGAGTGGATGAAGGCGTTGATGAAGAGCACGATCGGAAGGGATCACAGTTTCCCGGTGATTTCGAGTTACAA
This sequence comes from Sporisorium iseilematis-ciliati, assembly GCA_001748505.1. Taxonomy (NCBI): domain Eukaryota; kingdom Fungi; phylum Basidiomycota; class Ustilaginomycetes; order Ustilaginales; family Ustilaginaceae; genus Sporisorium; species Sporisorium iseilematis-ciliati. The sequence continues at coordinate 65,242 of MJEU01000069.1, read as the reverse complement.
CAATGCGACGATCAGTCTCAAGGAGGCGCAGAGGATGAACCCGCCGCCGAGGCCGCCGAGCCCGACGAGTAGGGCAAGGACGCAGAGGGCGAAAGCGAGGCCGAACCCGGAGCAGTTGACGGCGAGGGACGCGGCGATCCTGATGAATCTGACGAGTGGGCAGCCGACCAAGGCTGATGATTTGTGAGGGTTTCGAGAGGAGCGTAGAGTGGATTGTAATGCATGATTATGATTATATGAAGGGTAGCGTGATGTGTGTGTGTGTGAAAGGTTAGAGGTCGGAGTAGAAGCTTGCTCCCTTTGCTGTTTTTGGTGGTGCTGAGGCGGGGGAACCTGAGTCAGAATCCTCGTCTTCTTTCTCCGCTTCCGCCTCTTCCTCCTCCTCCTCCTCTTCTTCATCATCGCTCTGCAGACCAACGACATCGTCCTCAACCACATTATCTCCCTCATCCTCCTCCTCTTCATCATCATCGCTATCCTCCCCATCCAACCCGACAATACCCAACGCACCCCCCTCCTCCTCCTCCCCTTCACTATCCTCCTCCAACAACGGCCTCAAATCCGTCAACTTGACCGCGTTGCTATGCCCTATACTGCCCAGCACGCTGTCCTTGCGCTTCATCCTCTCGACCGGCAACCCGTCGTGGCTCGCTATCACGCCGAGCAGCTTGCTGGGCAGGATCTGGACGACTCTCACCAAACCATCCGACGAGCCGGTGAGCACGGTTTCCGAGTCGAGCGTGACCAGCGTATCGACGGAAGCGGGGTGGCCGGGAACTCGGTCTACGTGGTCAAGAAGCCCTCGCGAAGGTGTCCAGAGGGAAAGGATGCCCAGCTGCGTTCCTACGACGAGCTTTGTGCTCGAGCGGATCGACGTGATGGAGAGCAGTTCGTCCTCTTGGTCTTCCGACTGCTCGAACGAGGTCGGTCCCGAAGATCTCAGATCGATGGAGCTCAACGAGCCGTCTCCTGAAGTCACTACGAGTCTTGACCTGCTTTCGCCCTTCACCTCCTCTTCCAACTCCTCGTCACTGCTGTCACTATCGTCCTTGTCTCCGGCTTGCGCCTTCAGCGCCTCCTTCTCGCGCAACCTCCGCCTCTCCTTCTTGAGCTGCGTCTTGCTCTTCTTCTGCTCGACCTTGCTCTTCCTCTGCACCGGCAGGTCTTCGAGGTAGACCATGTCGGTGATCCAGTCAAAGTGATGGTCCCACATCCGGACCGGTTTACCCCCTGCTTTGCGCGGATCCCAAAGCCGTACGACTCCGTCATCGTCGCCCGTGACCACCATCGTCGCGTCGATCGGCAGCACCCGGCTAGGCGCTGCATCGTGAGCCCCCACCCAGCTATCGACCACGGTACCGGTCTCGGTGTCGGTGGAAAACAGAGACTTGTCCTTGGAGATGGACAAGATCCGGCCGCCGTCGTGCGAAAAGTGCAAGCCTCGGCAGGACTTCTTCGACGGTCGGGAGGCCCAGATCTTTCGGTACTGCTTCGGACCGGCTTCGGATGCGGGTGCGGATGCGGTCGAAGAGGGTTTCAGCTTCTTCGAAGGCGGGGTGGCCGGAGTACGCGAGGAAGAAGGCTGGGAGAGGTAGTCGTCGTAGTTGACGAGCTGGATCTTGCCCGAGATGAGGCCGACGGCGAGCAGGTTTGCCTCCGCTGCAGGGTGGAAGGAAAGGTCGAGTGCATCGGATGATAGTGGGATGTCCATTTTTTTTTCGCTGCTACGCTGCCCCGCTGTATCGTGGTGCTACGAGGTGTGGAGAGGCGGGTGATGGTGGTACGATGTGACGAGGACGGGTGTTGATGAATGTCAAGCCTTTCTGCTCAGGGTCCGATGACCAACAAAAAAACGAAAGAAAGAAAGAAAAAGCCAGAAAATCCTGCCAAAAAAAGAGGCGCCTGTGCACGGACGGGTCTTTTTTTCGGCGACGAACTGTTGGATCGGAAAGGGAAACACTGCAGATTTTTTTTTGACGATCGGAACCGAATCACGTGTAGACCGCACAGGTTGCAGCCTGGCAGCTCCTTCCATCTCTCATACCTTCCCTTCTCGATACCATCATCATCAACGACGACGATCAACCCACCCCCGCATCTTTACATTTCTCTCTCTCTCGACAACCGCGAACGACGCACGCGCGCAAGAGAACACACAGCTCTCCATCAACAGCGATCGACACACACACAGACAACTTGCTAGACAAAAGTCATACAAAGATGCCTGTTCCTTTCGAAGCCGTTCTTCACATGGGTAGGTTTTCGCCCTTCAGCAACCGATGTGCCGCTCATCAGTGGGGCTGCGTAACGGGAGAGTCCAGGACCTGCGTAATCTGACACTTTTTCCCACTCTTTCGATCTGGAATTTGATTTGCGATGTACCCCACAGGCATGGTCGTAGTCATGTTCGGCGTAGCAGGAACCGGATACAACGTCGTCCGACGTCTGGCTGAGGATGGAAAGGTACGCACCCTTCCCCCGCATTCCCCCCTTTTCCCCTTCTTCACCTTTCTTACTCACTATTCTGCTTCATCTTTTGCTGCGCAGCCAATCCGACACTCGCTCGACGACTGGGAACGCATGATGATGAAGCGCGACGAACGGCTGACGGGCAGTTGGAGAGGTCAAAGTGTAAGTTGCTCGACGTTCGATTCGCTCTTGTTTGCAAGGGGGGAGGAAGACGTGTGCTGACAGCTGTGATCTTTGAATCTCTTTTTTTCATGTTGCGACGCCCCGACAGACAAACCCGATAGCGCCAAAAGAGTTTGCGACTAATTCGGCTTGGTCGACCGAGAAGCTTTCTTGAGGAGAGTCCAAGCCTTTTTTTGTATAGGTCGATCTCAAGCGCAATTCACATACACACACACTTGTTTCTTCCATGCTGTTTGCGAAACCGCCGTGGCGATGATCTCTGATTCACGTCGTCCTCGAGTACAAAAATGGTAGGCTGTCGGCATCGGTGGCGCATCTCTCACTTCCACACCTCTACCCTCTTCCTCAGCACCTCCCGAACATTGACCTTTGCATCATCGACATTGCCCAGGTTCTCCAGCACCTCCTCATACTCTCTCCCCTTCACCCCCTCCTCCGCATCAAAGACCACCTTGACCACCTTCGACAGCGTCCACCCCTCCCCTTCACCGCTCGGCAACCCCAACAGCACGCCTGCGTCCAACGCGGCCTTCCACGCCGTCTCGGGTCTCCTGCCCAACTTGCCTCCTCCTGCCACCATCGACACTTCCCTCACCACCCCCAACCAGCCTTGTGTCAAATCTTGCCCAAACCTCGCCCCACCAGCATGAGTGAACCGCTTGGACCCACCTGACATGACGACCCGCTCGACCAGCGCGGACGCGATCGAGCCGGCGATTCGCCGGTACATCGGTAGCAGCGTTTCCTTATCCAGAATCGAGCACAGGTGTCCTAGGTGGCTTGAGAAGATCGCGAGGGCCGGAATGAGCGACGGCGTAGGAATCGGCTCTTCCTCCTCATCCACATCCCACCTGCGCATCGTGTAACCCCGCATCTGCTCCAACACCTCACTAACCACCAACCTCTCGACACCACTCACCGCTCTACCTGCGATCTCGGCAAACTTGCGACGTGGCTCCTCCCACACTCCAAAGCTTCCGAACTCGTTCAGCACCTGCTTGTGCCCCACATCGCTCACCTTTGGCGTCTCCGCCGGCGACCCACTCGCAAGCGGCCTCGCCACAGCAGCACCCCTCTTCAACCCGCGCCTCAACAGCATCCCCAGACTCGCCGCATCCAACTCCTTCTCCTCCTCGGCCGTCTCATCCCTCCTCAAACCCAGCGCCAACGCCCTCCCCTCCTCTGTCGAGTGCAAGCTCTCGGACATCTCTACAAACCCAACCGTCTCCGACCACCTCTCCAGCTCGCTCACCACATACTGAGCCGACAGACCCGCCTTGACCAACCTTCCCAACCCCCTCGCACCTCTGACCATGTCCGAATCTCCCCCTCCCGCCCCTCCCGCCGTCGCAACAATCTCGCCAGGCATCGCCCTCGCAAACGCCGACGACAGCGACTCGAACGCATCCAGACTCCTCGTCAACCGCTGCGCGTAGCTTCGCAGAATGGGCAGCTGGACGATCGCCAAAAACGACAGCCGCTGCGACAACGACGGTAGAGGCCGATACCGATCCGACACGCTCTCGAGGACCTCCATCACCGACCGTGCCGACTTGGTCGTCCTCTGACCCTCGATCGAAGTCTCCGCCGAGAAGATCTGCTCATCGTCATCCGCCAAGCTATCGCTGGATCCAATCGCCCAGGCGTCGGGAGAGTTGATGATCTCTTCGAACCGCCGCAGAGCGAATTCCTTTTCACCGTCAAGCCAGCGGTTGAACCACACGGTGTTGTCCAAAATGTCGTCCGAGATGTTTCTCGTCCCGGCACCACCCACCACCGTCAACGAGGGCGCGAACGTCTCCCCCAACTCGGCGTCAAACGTCAACGCCTGAAACACGGTATGCGCGAGCAAAGACGGATGCTCCAGAAGCGCCGGCATAGTGCTCGCCAACTTCCTCCGTAGAGGCGTGATCAGACCGTGCAGCAGCTCCGCATACGTATCAATGTGTCGATAGGCCTTGCGTGCGGCCGCTGCGTTGGCGTATGCGCGATTGAGGCGGGCGACTGCACCCCCTGAACCGGGGCTACCGTGTGTTGCGGGTGAGAAGAGGGGTGCTTGGGAACGAATGAGAGCGGCAATGTGCGAGATATACCACTCCGGCTTATCGAGACGGTTGGTGGATCGGTCCCCGTCAAAGTGGTAGCGGAAGCGGAGGAGGAGAGGCTCGACGAGGCATTGGGTGGTGAGTAGGGGTTGGTAGGCGTCGCTTCCCGCTGCGATGTTGGCACTGGAGGAGGACGGTTTTGCGGTGGCTCGTTTGAGCAGTCCGAGATCCTCGGCCGTGTCCTGAAGCTGACAGACTTGCGACCAGGCTTGTTTGACTTCGTTGCTCTCGATGAGCTTTGCGACCGTAGGATCGGCGTCATCTTGTTTCGACGCCATATCGGCGTTGGACCGAGGCCAACCCGTCTTCGCAACAGCCTGCGAGAGCCTCGCACACCTCGCTTTCCTGAGCACCTTGAACGCTTCCGAACGCTGTGCGCGCAAAAAGGCGACCAGCTTGGGCTCCTCCTCAAGCTGACGCCGCTCCGAACCGACAACAGCCAGTTTCTCCACCTTTCGAACGAGCGCGTCGAGCTGCGAAAGGTGTTCCAGAGCTTGCTGTTGGTGTGCTTCATCTTGATCGCATTTGACGACGGCAAGACGGAGGTCTTCTGCCTGAGCCAAGATCGAAAAGTATGCCTTTGCTTTCTGAAGCTGGTCTATGGCGGTGTGCAGTTGGTCGAGTCGGTTGATGAGTGTGACTGTGGTGTCTTTGCTTGATCCAGGGCCAGCAGCTGAAGGTGCAGATGCACCAGCGATGACGAGATCTTCGCACAGGTCGAGCAATTTGTCTTCCGTCGAAGCGATCTCATCGGGAAGAGACGAAAGTCTCTCCTTGAGCAGCTTGACGCCGTCGAGGCTGGATAAGAGCTGATTCCGAAGTTGGGATTCGAGGCTGGCCGTGCGTTCCGAAGCTTGCCTGTGTGCAGAAGTGATTTGGGCCAGATACGCTTCGAGGGAGGTAGAGGACGGTAGATTCGTGAATACGGGAGCCGCTTGTGGGCTGCTGGTATCGGTGCTGCGTAGTGAAGCAGCAAGAGAGTCGCTAGCCAGCTGTGGTAGGATGTAGTTGCAATGTTGGACGACGTAGCTGATCTGCTGGTCGTGTGTGGGAGGTGCGAGGAATGCTGCGAGCTGGTGTGGTTCGAGCGTTGATGCAGGGGCAGAGCCGCCTGCTTCGTTCGCTGTCGCAGCCATCGTTGCTCAGACGCTAGGCGAGAAAGGCGACGTGTTGATGATGATGGTGAAAGAAAAGCTGGAAGGTGTTGGTTGGTTGGTCTTTGGAAGGCGTTGGTCGTTGGCTTGAGCGGGCGCAAAAAAATCGAAGGTGTAATCGCGAAGCAGCCTAACATTGTGGAAAAAATCGACGGCGCGCCAAGCCAAATTTTGCGGCAGAAATTGGGCAGAACCGCACTTTGCTGTGCTGCGTCACAGCCGACCCAATTCAAGCTCAGCCTTTTGGAAAGAAAGAGGCACCTCACCAGTCAATTTCGCTAACTAAACAACGACGCACGCAGCAGCAACCAAAGCACACACCGCCTTCGCTTCACTCGCTCTTTGCTTGCTTGCTTGCTTGGCATTTGCATTGCCATCTCTTAGCCACCGACTACCATTATCTCTCTTTCTGTCTCTCACCTCACCCATTCAGCACGACACCAACAACCATTTGATTCGCTCTCAAAGTGAATCTGCGCCCGCGCCATCATGGCTCGTCCAGGCCCAGCATCTCGATCCCACTCTCGCAGATCGGACGAGCTGTTTGCTGCATTCAACGGTCCCGCAGAAACCGATCCTGGATTGCCAGATTACGCCCAAGCCAGCAGCTCGTCTTCTTCCGCACCTCATAGAGCCTCGAGATTGTCAACGGATGTCTTCTTTGACGCTGGAGATGCGCTACCTGATCCCGACAATGCATCCGTCAATGACCCGCTAGGCGCAGACCGTGCCAACGCCAATACTTCTGCAGCTGCAACTCCCTCTTCGTTCCGGCCTCCACCTCTGTTCAATCGCAATGGCGGCACTCCGGCGTACGACTTTGAAAGACCCGAATACTTTCCCACTGCAACAAGGCGTCCACCACCTACATCCACTCCCACCACTCCACGAACGGAAAGTCCCGGCAATGCCAACACCGCCGCTGCGTCGAACAACAACGACCATCGCACCATAGATATGAGCTTCGAAGGCGGAGACGATGCAGATGACTCCACAGCCTCGGGCAACGCCAGTCGAGTTCATCGCAACGGTTACAGCTCGCTACCAACATCATCGAGTGGCGGCGGCGGCGGCGGCGGCAGTGGTTCAGGAGGAGGAGGAGGAGGAGGTGGAGGTGTGAGCGCAGATGCTTCCGAACACCTCTCAAGAAGCGATCGTTTGCGGTTTGCTTTAGGTCGCTTTGGTCGCTTTGTTGGCATGGGTATTCCTGGTGCTCGCTATACTTCCCTCTCCACGCAGGACGGTGCTCGTGGTGGTGTACACAGACCACGCGTCGTCGGTGGCGGTATCGGTCAAGATGGCGTCTTTGCTAACCTCAGTGCGAAACCGGAACGTCGTCGTCGCGGACACAATGCTGGAGGCACGGATGACCGAGGTGACGACGATGATCTGGAGGACGACATGCAGCCGCCCACTTACGAGATTGCTGCCGCTGATGCCGTGCCTCAGTACTGGGAGACTACCATCCTTGGTGGAAGTGTTCACCCGCTCGCCAATGGTCTCGGATGGACACCTGGGGGAGCACACGTCGGTGCTATCGAGGATCTCATCGTCGAAGGGCTGGCTGTTGGCAACTTTTTCGGCTTTGCTTGGAACTTGCTTGTCTCCATGACGTTCCAATTTGTCGGGTTCTTGCTCACTTATTTGCTACACACGACGCATGCTGCACGATGCGGCAGTCGTGCTGGTCTCGGCGTCACGCTGATTCAGTATGGATTCTATCTGCGGACGAGGGCTGCCGAGATCGCTGAGGGTAAGGTGATTGGCTCGGGCGACTTTGGCGGAGGTGGAGGTGCATTCTCAGCTGGAGCTGGAGCTGGATCGGGCGGCGGATGGTTTGGCGAGGATATCGATGCTGGAGATGGTGGCGGTGCTCGTAGGAGAAGAGGATGGATCTCGCGCACCGTTCAGCCAACGCAGCCCTCGGTGGATGGAGCGACGCTGGCTGATCTGTTTGCGGCACAGGCCGATGGTCAGCCGGTCAACGTCGGAGGCGAGAGTATTACCGACTCGATGAGCCAATCGACGGAATGGCTCGCGTATGTGCTAATGGTGCTTGGCTGGACTATTCTGTTGTCGAGCATGCTCAGCTACTGGCGCATCTGGCGATGGGGCAAGTCGCTCGTCGATGCTGCTCGTCGTGAACAGGCGTCTTCCAGCGATAATGCCGACTCGAACAATGATGCTTCAGGGGATGGCACAGCCGCAGCTTCGGGTGCGACTGGCTTCATCAACCGGTTCCGTTCCGCTTTCAGTGCACGCAACGGTGCTAGTGGACAAGGCTCGGGTGAGGACTGGATCCTGTTCCCCGGTGTCGGACATCTTCTAGGTCGCACCAGCACCAGCACCAGCACCAGCACAGCCCGCAGGCAGCAGGATCGTTCTGCTTCGTTTGACCATCCGACGAGCATCGCCGATCTGGAAGATGACGAGGGGCTGGACACCGAAGATGCACGACTGAACCCGGCGGAAAGAAGGCTGTTGAACGACATGCGGCGCGTCGGTCTGATGTGATACCCCCATCCCGTACATACACTTTATCTCTGACTTGCTTCGACATGATACCTCTGATATCACACTCTTTTTTTGAAATGTCATGCATAATCTGTGACACCGCGCTATGTGTGGGAGCATGACTCGTAGATCTCGCTCGGCTGTGCATGACTCTGATCCTGACTCGATGTGTGGCGGCGTACACGAGTGTATTGCCGCGGAGCTGAGTTGTGTGTGTGTGGGCGAGTCAGGAACGGAACGCGTCGTTCCGCGATGGAAATTTTGATTGACAGCTGTGCCGACGGATTTTTAAATTTTCGGCTAAAACGGTCAAAATGGACACATGCGCATGCCGAGCTAAGTTAGGGTTGTTGGTTTGGCGAGAAGATAAGGAAGAAGAAGGAGGCGGGTCTTGTGTGAGCCTTCCATCACGTAGGGACAAGATATAAGACGACAACCGGGCGGGTGGCAGTGTTCTTGCCTGTTGCTCCCGTACCACCATCCCTGACTGACGACATTGTGTCGCTCTCCTTCGATAAAAGGCTGATAAACATAGGTTCTCTGTTCTCGAGTTACGGTCTCTCTCTCTCGTTACAAAAAAAAAGATACATTCTACATTCTCCGACGGTCGCTCTTGGACTGCTTCCGGTTGATCAAGGGCTGACAGCCATCACAACAATCTCCCGATACCACGATTTTAGCTCGACGCTACGACTCGAAAAGGGTCGGCATACACTCCAGTTTTCGGTCTTGGTTCCAGTACTACACTCTGCACGATCACATATACATCTCGGGAAAACAAAAACGCGGCAAGGATGATTCCTTCAATATCGCCCCTCTTGTCGGTGCATCGGCTGTCGACGCCTGCAGCCTTGCCCTCTCCACCGACGCTGCAGTGGGACCACTACACGTACTCGGCGCTGACGCTCGCTTGCACCATCGGCGTTGTGCTGGTTTACGTTCTTTGCTCCTCCGCTCCGGCTGCGCCTGCTGGCTATACCCGACTCGACACGGCCGATGCCGAATCGCCGCTGTCCGACGATGCGGAGGCGGAGCACGAGGTGGACGGGTACGCGTTCGAGCTGCGCAAGGCGCTCGGAACGCCCGTCGACGCCGCTGCTTACGAGGGCAAACGCCTCGCTCTACACATCACGATCGCGCTCCTCTCCGTCGTAGGGTTGGCGGTCGACGCGACCTCCATCGTATCCACCTTCGCCTCGGGCTGGTCGACCACCGTCTACTTCTCCGCCTCCTGCCTAGCGCTACGCACGCTCACCGTCTCCCTGGCGATGCTCGAGCTGGGCCTCACCGAGTCGGAACGACTTGTGTTTGTGGTGCTTCTCAATGCGTTTTATCTCCTCGCTCAGCTGTTGGTTTTCCTGACCGATTTTAAGCACGATCTGCCGGGTCTTGGCGGCGACTCGAACGTGGTGCTGCACGCGATCAACGTGGTCTGTAGCGGAGCGGTGGCGGCGCTGGCGTTTGTCGCGCCTACGGGTCCGAAGATCGCCGTTGAGGGTGCGGGAAGTCTCCCGGCGAGGACGGTGTGTAGGAACGCCGTTGGTGGAGGATCGGTGGTGCAGGACTCGTGGGGGTTCTTAGCGCTCCCCGTGGTGCGTCAGGCGTACACGAAGAATCGGATCGAAGAAGACGATATCCCAGCGCTGGACTACACGTACCGCTCGGCGGTGGTCGCCGAAGAGGTCATCGCCGAGTACCGCCGTTCCCTGGCTCGATCGCTGGCGAAGCATCCCGTGAAGCGAACCGACAGCGTCAAAGCTCGGGCCCTGCTCGGCGCGCTCGTCAAGTGCAACCGGTCGCAGATCGTTTCGTCGTTGATCATGCTGGTCATCGTCACGCTGGTGTTCTACATCCCCAAGTTCGGGCTCAGTTTGCTGTTGGACGGCATCGAAAAGTACGAAGCTGGTCTGGAGGGGGAGGATACGGTGGGCAAGAGGGCCAAGTCGACGCTGATCTACTCGGCGATCTTCTACCTTACGCTGTTTGCGGAGAACTATCTGGTGTATCACTACTTCAGGCCGTTGTCGGTGTATCTCAAGACAAAGGTGCAGACGCAGCTGACGACGTTGTTGGCGTGGAAGCGGTTGAGGCAGAAGGAGGCGTCGGCGGCGGGGAGCGGAGAGGATGGTGGCGAGGCCAAGGCAGAGGCGGAGGGTGGAGCAGCGTCGGCATCGTCCAGCTCGCAAGTGATCAACCTGGTCACGACCGACGTGACGAGGATCTTCTCCCGCCTCGACATGTACACGTTTGGCATCATGGGTCCGCTCGAAGTGTTCGTCGGTGGCTACTCGGCGTACGTGCTCATGGGCAACGGAGCGCTCATCGGTCTCGCAGTGGCAGCGCTCATGCAGCCGATCGCGTTCGTCGTGGGCAAGGTCACCAAGCAGATCGACGAACGGTTGCAAAAGACGCGCGATCGACGAGTCATGCTGCTCTCCGAAGCGATCCGGGCGATCCGGATGATCAAGTACGAAGCGTGGGAGGACGAGATCGGCGCCAAGATCATGCTCGAGCGTCGCGCCGAGCTCAAGTGTCAGGCGCAGAGCTGGATCGTGTACACGTTCTTCGGCGGGCTGTTTGCGCTCGTTCCGATGATGACGATCGTCGTCGCGTTTACGTGGTACACGCTGGTGGAGGGGAACCGGTTGACTGCGAGCGTTGCTTTCCCGGCGGTGGCGGTGCTGGTGGAGCTGAGGTTTGCGGTGAGCTATCTACCGAGTAACTTTTTGACCGTGATTCAGGGCTGGGTGTCGATGAAGAGGATCGCGGCGTACATGGAGACGGGGGAGGTGGAGGTGAGGGATGGGGTGTACAGGCCGGTGATGGTTGGGGAGAAGGTGGGGGAGATCGTGTTGAGGGATGCCGAGATCAGCTGGCCGAAGGAGGTGGATGATGCGCAATCTTCCGTCCCGACGGCTGCAGCGACCTCGGCGTTTACGCTCTCGATCCCGGACGTATCCTTCGAGGTGGGTCAAACCAACCTCGTGTGCGGCAAGATTGGCTCTGGTAAAACCTTGCTGCTTCTTTCGCTTCTCGGTGAAGCACAGCTCAACTCGGGCATCATCAAGTGCCCGCACTCGCACCCTGCTGCATCGCTCTATTCGTCCCGTTCCTCTTCGGGCGCCAAGTGGTACATCGACCTCTCGCTCTCTGCGTACGCCCCCCAGCGACCGTTCTTGTTCAACGCCACCGTTCGGGAAAACATCATCTTCGGCCTCGAGTACAACCCATCGCGCTACCGCTCCGTCATCTTTGCGTGCGGTCTCAAACCCGATCTCAAGATCTTCAAGGACGGCGACCGTACGGAGATCGGCGAAGGCGGGACGAATCTCTCGGGTGGGCAGAAGGCTAGGATCTCGCTCGCGAGGGCGATCTACTCTCATGCGGGCACAGTGTTGATCGACGACTGTCTGTCCGCGTTGGATTCGCACACGACCAAGCATGTCTGCGAGAAGCTGTTCGGGGGCACTGGATTGTTGGAGGGGAGGACGACGGTGTTGGTGACGCACCACGTGAGGTTGATGGCGGAGAGGTGCAAGAAGGTGTTGGTGCTGCAGGAGGGGAGGCAGGCGTTCTGTGGGAGTGGCGAGCAGTTTATGGATAGTGTGTATTACGAAGGGTTGGAGGACGAGGAGGAGAAAAAGGAGGAGGAGGATGGAGGAGGAGAACAGACGCCGAACTTCGGGTCGAACGATAACACTGCGAACAACTCGACGGTGAACAGTGATGAGGAGGATGCCGAAGCGGATGTGGGAGGTAAGCATGGGGATGCGCCCGGTTTGTCGCAGTTGACCGTCAAGGGTGGGGTGAAGAGACAGCCTTCTAGCTCTGCTTTCAGTCAGATTTCTGGGTTGCACGACGCTGCCGTCGATGGAGAAGCGGCGGACGACGAGGAGGCGCACAAGCAGGTGTCTGAAGAAGCGCGTGCGCAGGGACGTGTTTCGTTCGCGGTGTACAGCGGGTACATTCGTGCTGGTGGTGGTGTTCTCCTCTGGATCGCGCTGCTTGCCGCATTTGCGGGCAACGCGTTCTCCGATCTCGGCGCAAACTACTGGCTCCGTCTTTGGACGCAACGTTCGACGGCTCAAGAACACACGACCGAGTGGTGGCTCGCTCGATGGGTGGCGATCCAGTCGTTGCAAGTGGTTGCTATGACTGCTGGGTATGCGCTCGTGTGCACCGCTTCGCTGCTGGCTGGCAGTCGACTCTTCGCTCAATTGCTGCGAACGGTGTTGCGCGCGCCGTTGCGGTTCCACGACTCGACGCCGTCCGGGCGGCTACTCAATCGCTTCGGTAAAGACATGGAGGCGATCGATTCGAACATCGGCGAAGAGCTGACGGAAGCCGCGAAAGCGTTGCTGATCGCGCTGGCGGCCTTGGTTGCGACGTGGTTGGGTGGCGGTCCGATCGTGATCGTCATCTTGCTGTTTATGGCACCCGTGTTTTACGCTATCGTCGCAACTTTCACGCTTGCTGCTCGCGACCTGAAACGGCTCGACTCCAACTCGGCCTCGAAACGAATCACCTGCTTTACGGACTTGATCACTGGCGTCGTGACGGTTCGAGCCTTCGGATCGTCCTCTGCATACTTTGCCACGCTGATGGAAAAGCTGGACGAGAACATGATGTTCTACTACTGGCAAGCGACGGTTCGACAGTGGCAGTCGCTGTTGCTCAGTTTGGCGAGCTCGGGCGTGGTCATCAGTACGGTGTTGGTGGTGACGCTGACGCCGGGTTTCACGGCTGCCAGGGCGGGCTTCACGTTGAGTTTCGTGCAGAACTTGACGGCGATGTTGACGTACGGCATGCGATCGCTGTCCAACGTCGAGCAGGGGTTGGTGGCGGTCGAACGTGTCATGGAGTACTTTGGCATCGAGACGGAGCCTCTTGATTCCACACCCGTCGGGGTTGTGGAGGAGCGAGTTTCGCCCGACTGGCCCGAAAAGGGGGCGATCGAGATCCAAGATCTGCACCTGGCGTATGCGGAGAATCTGCCGGATGTGTTGGATGGTGTCAATCTGTCGATCAAGCCGGGTGAGAGGGTGGGTATCGTAGGTGCGACGGGGAGTGGGAAATCGACCTTGGTGTCGGCGTTGTTCAGGTTCTTCGAGTATAGGAGTGGCAAGATTGAGATTGATGGTGTGGATGTCAGTAGGGTCGGGTTGAAGACGTTGAGGAGTAGGATGAAGATTGTCCCCCAGGATCCGTTGATTCTGTCGGGAACGTTGAGGAGTGCGGTGGATCCGTTGGGGCAGTATGGGGACGAGGATATTACGAGGGTGCTGGTTAGGGTGGGATTGCTCAAGGAGAAGCCGGTCGCGGCTGCGGGGTATGGCACGTTCAATTCGTCTTCCAACGCGGTCGGCCAAGTCAGCGACAGCAGCTCATCGACGCTTCTCACTCGTTCTCCTTCCGCCGAAGCGGAGTCGAGCGACGACTCGGGAACACTGGCGTCGCTCGAAGCGCGCATCGAAGAATCTGGAAGCAACTTGTCGTCAGGTCAAAAACAACTGCTCAGCCTCTCGCGCATACTTCTTTCTTCGTACGCGAACAGCATCGTCGTGCTCGACGAATCCACGTCGTCCATCGACTACACGACCGATGCCAAGATTCAATCTTTGCTGGACGCGCACTTCGCAAAGCACAACACGACGGTGCTAGCGATCGCGCATAGGTTGAGGACGATCATTGGGTTTGATACGGTGGTAGTGCTGAATAGGGGCAAGGTGGTGGAAAAGGGGAGCCCGAGGGAGTTGCTGGCGAGGGAAGAGGGGTGGTTCAGCAGGTTGGCGAAGAGTACGGGCGAGCAGGAGTATGCGGGGTTGAGGAAGGTGCTTGGCCTGTAGAGCGAAGAATGGCATGTTTTTGTGGTTTCAGAATGCTTGCGAATGATAGTGAAAGATTTATGGCTGCAACGAGGTTGTGTAGGCTGTTGACTTCTGTGTCATGTGAGATCTGATGAACGGACTGATGAATATGGTGTCCGCTTATGGAGGCGCGATGATCCTCCCCGCCCGCATCGCAGATAGGTGAGCCTTTGCATATGGCGGTGCAACAAATTGCCTCAAAAGATGTCACATGAAGGTCTCGTGCAACCCACATCCTAGGCTCCCGATGCCGAACCTGCCCCACTGACCACGCATCAAGCATCTGTCCAAGTGCAAATGCAGGTCCCGGAACCCTTTTGGTCGGCTCGTGTCTTCCGTGAAAGGGTGACGCCGGTAGGGTCCCACGCCTCTTCTGTGCGCCCACGTGGGAACAATAAGGGTCCCGCACTGTTTCGCAGTGAAGTTTGCGTGGGATAGAGTAACTTAGATACGGAGTGCACTGACCGAAAAGACCATTGTTCCACCCAGCTCTGAAGTGAAGCTCTTGGCTGTTGACGATTTGCTGAGCTTCGCACGCTTTACGAAGCTTCCCCAAGCTGTGAGTCGGTCGATGCTCGAGTGTGATTGTTCGAGAGCGCCCGTAGGGGAAAGAGTGAAAGAGATATATATACCCAGCCCAAGCTTGTCAGACCGTTTTCCTATCCATCACCGCACCTCACAATCACTCGCAAAGATCTCTCAAACCATGCAGCCTCAACCCGAGCAATCTTACACGGCTCAACACCACTACCTCAGAGTCGACGAGAAGCCTCTCAATCCCATCGTACACAGTCAAGACCAAAAAGCACACACTCAAGATCGGAACAGCGAAATCACCCACCATCAAGAGCTGACCGCACAAGCGGCTTTCGTTTGCTCCTTCCTACCGCCGCTGCGAAAGAGCGGTACCGCTTGAAATCGCTTGAAAACCCTCCGGTGCACGTTGCAGAACCTTGTTACTGGTCATATTGTCGTAAACGATCTCTTTTCTTTGCTGATTACATAGTGAAACGAGTGACGAGTTGATGTCTCGAGTGTGAAAAACAGTGAGATGGGGGAAGCGATACGTTTGCGCTCTGGGGAAATCATCGCTCCTCCGTATGCGAACACTTTGCGAATGAATCCGTTGATGGTTCGACTGTTGGGAAGACGAGTAGAGTTCAAAATGCCCTTCGCCGACTCCAAAGCTCGTGGCAGAAAGATCGGCGCTCGCTACAGTATCTCATTGCCCAGATTCGCGAGTGCGTAGAATCGCTATGGAGATCTCGTCGCACTGAAGTCGTCTTCTGGTGGGTGCCTAGCCACATGGACATTGAGGGCAACGCCGAGGCAGGTGCGGCTGCCAAGCGTGCCGCGGCAAGGGAAAGGCCAACTCAGGCCCCACCCACGTCAATGCGAATCTTCAAAGGGATGGCAACGGAAGGGGCAATGACGGCAGAACATGTGAGCTGAGACGGCTACGATGCGAGCAACATCTATTGGAGGGAACGATTGGTCGTGCGTCCATTGCTTACACACCTGCCGCACTTGTCATCCGCGCAAATACTCATCTAACGGCTCAACTCGCAAGCTCACTTCGGTGGTGGCGAGCTCGCTGTTCACCATTTCGCCATCTCATGCTAGCTGAAAAACACTCACACGCTCGTCTACCTCACTCAGAGTAGTCCTGGCGAAGGTCAGGCAGTGGAAAGAGGGGAAAGAGTTTTCGATTACTATTTCTTGAGCAGTGCGGTTCGTCTCACATTGTGTGTGAGGCTATCCTCGACTCGTAAATGCATAGGGTGGGGAATTTTGGTGTGTAGAGAGTCGTTCGGGGGTGAGGAAAGAGCGGGGGTGGAGAGATCGGCGTTAAGAAGACCGCAATGTGCCCGACGCTGTCTAGCGCCCTCCGTTGCAATAAAAGCGGCCTGTGTGTTGTTTGCCGCATCTGCGGCAGTAAAGCAGAGAGCAGTCGCGCTCGAGGTGCCGAATGGTCTGGGGGCCACAGGCTCTGCAATCATTGCCACGTCCGGCGTACTGAAGGGGCAGGCGGTTCGGGTACGGGAGCTCTTTGAACTCGACGAAACCGGGCATGCTTTCGACCGGGGGACGCTGTGCATTGCCGTGTGCAGCCGCTAGAGCGTACACCATGCCAGTGAAGCACGAGTGGCTTAGCGATCCACCTAGCGGATCCTTCTGATAAATCATCCAGAAAGCGATGATTCGTACGTACGGCCCGACTTCGGCCTTCAAGCCACTGTAGATCGACTTGACGCCGTTGCGCTTATCGATGCCGCTGACCTTGAGCATGACCTGGTTGTTCGGGACCGGTGCGCTGGAAAAGGCGAGCTCGAACTTGTTGTACTGGAACGAGAGGTTGGCCGTGGCAAGCTTGTCGTAAGCCTCGATGGTTGTGGTCAGCACGTCTAGGTAAAGTGCATTGTTGCGCACCTCCGGTCGCTCAAATACAAAGGCCGCCGTAGGGAACTCGGGGAATTGCTGGTAGACGGCAAGCATCACCTCGCGGACCATTGCGTCGTAGTCGGTGCTCGACAGTTGCATGTATGGACCGTTGTATCGGAAGCGACGTGTACCCTTGGCCATTCCGTCAGATCTCGTGGGGTCCGGGTATTGTTCCAGACGCCAGATGCGGTAGAGTTTGACGCACCAGCGTAGCTTCGGGATGAACTGGTCGCCGTCGTCCATAGACGCGCTCGGGGGTGGCAGCTGTAGCGGCGTCCATCATTTACCGTAATGCCTTCGATAAGACTTTGTTCAGTGTGTTTGAGACCTTCTTTGGCGGACAAATTGTGTCTCTTGTGCCGAAGAGCGTGGTGGTCGTTGTCCTGAAAGTTCCACGTGTGTCCTTCGAACCGTGGCGAATCGAAAGGCACACCCATCGAGGATTTCAATCCCACACAATCTGCACAAACATGTGGGAGCAAAACACGCCACCTTCCGAGATGAAATTCATCCAGATCGTTGACATTCCAAAAATGGTATCGTAAAGAAACAGAAAAGAATACTCTTACACGGGAGCAGCGCAGCCAAAGGAGGTAGCAGCAGCCGACGATTCGAAGGTCGCCTTGATCTGTTCGCCCGAGCCGTACATTCCAAGACCGGAGAGAGTGTAGGAACCGAGCGTCATGAAGAGCAAGACAGCCTTGACAAGGATACCAGGGAGCTTGACACCGAGGACCTCGTAGTGGCCACCAAACAATCCACGCTGCCATCGCGACCACTGGCTCCAAGTGTCTTGACGCTGACCAGGCGAGCCAGGAGCGTAAGGAACGTCGCCCTCCATCGCATCACGTTTGATATAGAAGATAAGGGCGAGCATGAAGGGGAACGAGTAAGAGAAGTTCATGATCGCAATGGCGGCAATGATACCAGAAACAGTCTGAACTTGGGGGATAGCAGAGCCAATGATGAAAGCCAATGCCCAGTATACGACCGACATTCCAGTCCAGATGAATCGACCTTTACGAGTGTTCAACGCCGGACCCTTGAAGATAGCCTGCACAGTGTTGACGTAAGCGACCTTCAAACCGACGTTACCGTACAGAGCAGCGGCGGTGGCACCGGAAATGATGGCAAGCATGTTGCAAACGGTCTGGAAGGAGTACTTGGCGATTCCGTTGTAGGACTGGCCGAGAACGTACTGTCCCTGGTATGCGTAGACGACGTTGGCGTAGACGAGGTAGACGGTGCAGATCAGTGCTTGGGCACTGATCATGCCCTTCCAGAAGTCCATGGGGCGTCTCATCTCGGACATAAGCTCTGGGAAGATCATCGCGCCACCGTAAGCAAAGACCATGTTCATCAGCCCGTTAACCTTCTGTGTGATGTCGTAGGACACGAAGGCAGAGGTCATGACGGGCTGGTTGTTGTAGGGGTAATCTGTGCCGTAAGAAGCTTGCGCGCCGGCAATGTAGGGTCCGTATTTGATAATTGCGGCCATCGAGATGACGACAATTGCAATATTCTGGTAAACGGCAGTCGAAGCGGCGAATCCAAGACCACGGAAGGTTTGTACCTGAGCAAAGGCCATGCCGATGAAAGCGAAAAGGACGACGCAGACGGAGAAGCAGAGGTTGGCGTTGCCGGGGGCACCGCTGATCACCTGGCTAAGGGCCTGACCGTTGGTTAAGCAAAGGAGACCGACGTTGATGATCAGCTGGATCGTCTGGAGGGCGTTAAAAAGATAGCGCATGGGAGTGCCGACGACACGTTCACCGATGTCACCGTAAGTCTTGACGGGGTAACGGGCGGAGTCGAGCTGGGTGAAAAGCTTCCAGAGAAGGATGCCACACCACCAGGCGCAGAAGCCCATCACGATGTACATCACGTTACCCGTAACGTAGCCATTCTGGGACATGGCGTAAGGGGCACCGTAAGGACCAAGGATGTCCGTCGTGATCAGGTAGAAGATGGCGACCCAGGTGGCGGTTCGAAGGGCACGGTGGGCGTTGGCGCCCTCCTTTTCAGTCTCAGAGAGACCGTCGAGTTGGTCGAAAGTGGAAGCGTCGGTGTTGTTGACGGTAGGCTTGGTCACACCGGTCTCGACATTGGTGTGAGTGTGCTCGCTGACTTCCTCGGAAGACGAGAGCTTCTTTTCCTGCTTGGCGTCCTCGAGGTAGCCCTTGCCGTGAGGGGCGTTCGCCTCGACGGCGACGCCGGCAGCACCGTACAGCTTTTCCTGCTCACGCTGAACCTGGGCATAAAACATGTACTCCTCGAGGGGGATGTCGATGCGAGGGGGAGCCTCGTAGAGAGCAGGAACGGGGGCAAGACCGGGAATTCCCTGGCCAGGGAGATCAGACTGGTGAGTCTCCTCCTTGTTCGAGGTGTGGTGAGTCCTCTCGATCTCGACGCTCTTGGCGCGGTTGAAGACGTCCTTGACACCCATGATGGCGATGGTCTAGGGGAAGGGTATGCGATGAAGGGGGATGGGATGATGAAGAGAGAAGTAGCGAACGGAGCGAGCTTTTGATTATATAGTGATCGCACACTGACTACGCCTAGCCAATGAGAAGGTGATTTGCGAGAGAGTGGTCAGTGATTGGGCAGAGACGGATGTTCGCGTGATCAGTCTCAGAAGGCGCACACACTCCAATCCAATCACGGCTAGCCAAAGAAAAGGTCGCAAGCGGCGGCACCAGACCGGAGCTGGAAACGAAGAAAAAAGTAACCGGCGGAGCGGAGTGCAGAATGCGGCTCTGCGCGTAGAGAATCTCGAGGGGAATTGATACACTGTGCAGGTGCTTAGCGAGCTCCTTTTCTCAGGCACACAAGCGGGGCAAAAAGCTCGCGAGAAATCAGGCTCCTTGCACAGAACGCCACAGACTTTCAAGCAAAGATCCCCGGGCAGAAGGGAGTTTCGAGCCGATAGAGAGGCGATCTGCTTTGGGCATAGGGTTTATCTACGGAACGACAGCTCGGCCGCCTTGAGCTCAAGCGAAAAAAATAAAACTTTTTTACACTCCCCTCCTCGTCTCGTGATTCGAGGTTGGCCTCTGAGACACTAGACCTCGTTTTTCCAGCCAATGACATCCAAGGGATTCCACAATGGTTTTGTCGTTGGATGATAAGCCTTTGCGATTGTATCCGTTCGATGCCGTTTGATTCAGGAACACAATGAAACGGCTCAGAGTTGCATTTTCCCGACCGTTGTCCAACAGCTCTCAGATCCGTTGGAAGGCTTGTCTGTTTTTCTCCTCTCCGTCTTTTTAAAAGCGGGGCTCTAATCGCTGCAGGTGATAGCGAGCATCCGTAAGCTCACACATAGTGACGGATGGTCGTACAAAAGTATCGGCGCATTCTGGAGCGGGAGGTGAAAAATCCGAAAACGGCGGAAAAAAAATTGATTTGAAATAAATTGCCGCGGCAGCAGCGATATGCAAGATTCTTGTTTGTACTTTCCAACTCAACCGTCGGCATATGTGAGGCACTGCAGCAGAGCATTTCGTCTTTGTGCGTCTTCAATTCATTTAGGCGGTTGGAACGGGTGTCATCTTTTCTTACTGTATCTCTCGAATTTTACGCTCTCTTTCTCCCCCACTTTCAAGACAATCTAACGAGAGGTGGGGATCACAGACCGGTCAACGAACGTGCCGAACAGAGTTTCGAGATAAGAGCGAGGGGGGAAATGACATTTGTGTTCTGACTGTCGTGCTGACTGCGGCTGGAGAAGCCCGCATGGCTGGTCGACCGGCGGTCTGTGTTCCGATGCATCGACGTGCAGCCAAAATGCCCGTAAGGACCGTTACGTGCGACCAATCAGCGGGCGGAACTGGAAAAGTTCTGCATGTGATCCGCCTCGCCTCTGCATCGCTGCTTCGCCTGCTTCGCCTGCTTCGCCTGCTTCGCCTGCTTTGCCTGCATCGCTGTTGTCGCCGTTTTTTCACTGCCGCTTGCTGAATGGAGTCCGAATCCCGTTCGAGGTTCAGGAACGAAAGGAGACGCTCTTTTCCGTTGGATCCACCGCTAATCACGCCTTGTTCGTACTGGATACACTGTGGCGCAAGAGGAAGCATCAGTCATGTTGGCTGATCACGGCTATCCTCCCTCATGCAGGCTTGTGATTCGCTTCTCAGTCCGACTCTGCCGACTTTCAAGATTGGTTGCAGTCCGCGGATCTCGACACTCTGTTCATTTGCGGGGAAGACGCCGCAGCGAATCTCCAGCAAATTCAGGAACCGGGATCGTTTCCCCGACTCTCGCTACACGTCTTCCACGCTATCGGTTTTGATTCGCTTCGGTCTTGGCGGTGGACCGAACTCGTTCATCACTTTCTTCCAGCCCGAGAAGCTTCATGCTTGTGATCACGAGTCTTGAGGTGATTGCCGGATTGATATCCGGATTTCGATAGATGCACCAATCACGGAATGATTCCCCCGCATCGCTTTCGTAAGATTCGCCCACACTGTCAGATGTCAGCCCGGAAATGAAGGCTCCTTCGTTCCCAACGAGTCGGTGATGGGTTTTGATTGGTCGGACCGCATTTGACATCGCTGAATGTGGGGTAGATTGTCGTGACTGGAACTAGTGAGATGGGTCGATTAGTTTTGAGACGAAAGCGAAAGTAAAGCGTCGATCCTCCATTCTCGTCACCCTGTGATGTTGCCAAGGCAAGAGACGGATCGGGCGCCATATCGGCAGATTTGTTGCCACACAGTCGCCAAACGGCGCAAACAGCTGCTCAGTGCGTGTAACTTGGCCATCTTTCCTCTCACAATGTCATCGCGCACGATGCTGACTCTGCTTTTCGAGTCTCCCTGTCCCGGTCTAAATGCTCTACAGTGGTGTGTGTCTGTGCACGGACACTCAGCAGATCTATGCCCAGCTGAAATTGCTCAAAAGCTAAGACCGCAAAGCGTTGCTAAGGAAACAGGATGATTCACGTTTTCCTCGTTGCAGTGACGCGCTACGCTGCTTTCCTTCGCACTTTGACTCAGCCTGCGCACTTTTCTTCTCTCTTCTGCTCGAGTCTGCTGAGTCTTGCCACTTCTTGCCTCGCGCTGCGGAGCTTCTAGCGTGAATCATCTGAATAGCTTGGTCAGAGTCAGGAGCACGAGTATGGATCGAGGCTGACATGTGAGCCTCGAAAGGCGGATTGTTCAGGAGAAGTCGACGCTCTTCCAAGTCGCATTCTCACCACCACGTCGCTCACACTTTGAGACACCAACCAAAATGTCGAGCAAAGGAGATCATCCCACCAAAGCAAAGTCGAGCGTGCCGCCCAAAGTAAGTTTGAGCTCGCCGTCCTGCAATCGTCGAACGTGAGGGTATGTTTGATATTGATAACGCTAACGTCGAATTCTGAACAGCCACCCGGACACGACCAGATGCCGCCTTGGAAGAAGGTGACCGAAACATCCAAGCGATTCGTCAAGCGCGATCCGCAGCTGGCACCTTTGGCTTTCATGTAAGCTGAGCGATGGACTTTGACGAGACTCTCGCAGCGACGAGCTGACAGTTCCGACTCTTTCTTTCCTTGGTGTGATCGCAATATTACAGCAGTAGGTAGCACACCTTTTCATCCTTCTCCTCGCAGACCGCATCCTGATTCCTCTACCACCCCCTTCGCCTTTCCTACACAGCCCTCGGCACCGTCGGCCTGTACCTCTACTTCCACCACACCAAAGTGAAAGAAGTCGCCCAGGGCACCACCGGACGCGACTTTCCGCGCCACAAGGACACGAAAGCATCCGGTCGCGGTTCCGATGCGCACGTTGTTACCGGCGACGCGCCCAGCTCGCCCAAGGGCAGCTACTATGCCGAATCCGGCTCTGCTCCTGGCGGTATTGCCACTTTGCTGTATCCGCACCTGGACAAGGACGAACGAGAACATCTCGAGAATCTCACCGTCCCGCGAAACGAAGGAACGTTTGGAAGGACCATGAAGCAGGCTGCTGTTCACGATCAGTTGAAGAAGAATCGTGAGGCGGATGAGAGGCGCAGAGAGGGAGAGGACGTCGATCGCGGTCGCCAGGAGAAGAGGAAGGGAGATGTAGCTGTCCGAGCTTGGGATCATCTGGCTGAGTCTCAAGACCCGGTGACGTCTTAGGGCAGTCTAGCGAAGTCGTTTTTCCCGTGATGTACTTCTATCCCTTGAATCGAACAACAATCCGCCAACACGAGTATGTGATCCTCGTTCTGAACGAGCGCTTCTCCGGAGCTAAGAGCCGATCACGGGACGATAGATGCCGGCTGTGATGATCCTTGGCGATGCAAAAAGGCGGCCGTTCGAGCGTCATCATTGTTGCGAGCGGGGCTACTAGCGACCTTTGAGCTAGACACTATCGGCTCGGTGATGCTTGCTGTGCTTGCTATTGAAGAAGCCGGCCTACTGGCAAAGATACTAGTGGGAGCCTTGTTCTGATCCGTCTTGCCGACCGTGTCAAAGGAGACCAGCTTCGAGCGTCCATGCGCGGAGGAGGCCTCTTCTTGACCACCAGCGGTCAAGGATGGAATAGCACCTCGCCAGCTGGTCCTGTCAAAGTAGTGACTGCCGTGTACGCCGAGCCCAATCGAGACGACGGCAGCCGATAGCGACAATGCAAGTGGATTCTTGGGAAGCTGTTTGATCGAAGGCACCGTCTTGAAAAGCAAGTACGTCAGGGACCAAGCCGTGACGACACCGCTTCCATTGAGCTGATCTCCCTGATCGATCATGTACCCGCCCGTACCGAATGCAGCTGCAAAGAAAGCGAGCTGCCAGAAGGGCGGCACGGTTCGCAGAGGCGGCTGCATTTGAGCCGATGCAGCTTTCTGGGCTTGTACATTGGCGACGAGTCGCGCGACGAGACCATTGGAGCCTTGATTCGATGCAGCAGTCGAAGCTTGAGCTAGCGTTTTCTCGCGTTGCAGTTTGGCAGCAGCTTCGGCGGCGGCTTGTGCGGGCGAGGCGAAACCGAAGGGCGTGGAAAGCGCGAACAGGGCAGCTAGACTGTAGGCTGGAGTGCTTGTTTGAGCGTACGAGCCCAGAGAGCGAACAGTGTTTTGCAGCCAGCCATCAGCGGCTACCTCTTTGGACTGAATAGCTTGCATCGTTTGCTGCGTCGCCGAGGATGATCAAGATGAAATGGTCGAAGCAGCTCGACGAAAAGCAAGAGCAAAGCAACACCAACTGGCTTGGCCTCCACCCAACTTTTTTCTTCCGTCTTCCGAGTTGCTCGCAGTTCAACTTAACAAGCTCATTCTTTTTTTTCTGGCCTGGCGAGTCCAACAAGGACGTGATCTGAGACACGAATTCGACGGAACACCGCGTCTCGCTTTTTCGGTTCGCGAAGCCGTTCTTGCCGTTGGACATTGTTCAGCCTCCTGATTCAGTCCAGATGACGAGGGCAACAGCATGCCCACACAGCTGCTACTGCATCAAGAGCAAGGTCGCAAGCAGACATACAATACTGACTCATGTCGACGATGAAAGACAGGGGTGAGCGTTGCCTCGAGATTCATCTGCGTCTGCGTCTGCGTCTGCGTCTGCATCTGCATCTGCATCTGCATCTGCACAAGGGCGTCGTTCAAGCCCACGCTCAACTCAGCAGTTCAGCGGTTCGAGTTTCCGCTGCAGGCTGAAGAGGCAAAAACAAATTCAATTGGTTTGGCTGCGAAGAGACAGAACAAAGAGCGGTGTTGGACTCACCACGAAGAAAACAAAAAGAGTCAGACGTGCATGTCCGCTGA
Organism: Sporisorium iseilematis-ciliati; assembly: GCA_001748505.1. Lineage (NCBI taxonomy): Eukaryota > Fungi > Basidiomycota > Ustilaginomycetes > Ustilaginales > Ustilaginaceae > Sporisorium > Sporisorium iseilematis-ciliati. Next base: position 40,780 of record MJEU01000069.1, on the reverse strand, counting down.
CAGCAGCGCACATGTCAAATTCGATTCCAGACAGAGCGGGCCCTTCCTTTGTCTTTTTGCGCTTGTGCCGGACCTGCGACGTCGCTTGTGCTGCTTGCTCAACGGACTCTCGACGTCTGTCTATCTCTAGCCAAATCGAATCAATACAAACGCTTGTTCGCTAAGTTGATGTCGATCTCTCCTGGCTTGGCACGGAGTGTTGGTTGTTGATGTTGAGAGAGAGAGCGCTTAAGCAAGCCCGTCCGACAGGCTGAGTCTGAAATGGCAACAGCAAACGGCGATTTGTGGGAAGCAACCAAGGAGTTGAAACCCTGCAGCCAAATTTGTAATCCTCGACGACCAAGTTGTATTTGCGAATTGTGTAGGCGAGTAAGGGTGCGGATTGCGAAGCGAAAATCCAACTTGAACAGCAACTCCAGCCGATTCTCAGGGTGAAACTGACACTTTTTGCTCAATCAACCCACACTTGGATTGAAGCAGAAAGGCACTTTGCACAGAGGACCCCTCTTTTTTTCTTTTTCGACAAGAGAGGAGAGAGTCGCATTTCTCGCTTCATTCCACGATTTTGGCTGTGTTGAACTCGATTGCAACTGTGCTGCTGTGCTGCTCTGCTGGCCATTCTGTAATTTCAGATTTCAGCTTCAGATCGACGCTGGTCCAGCTTGGCTTGGCTTGGCTTTGCATCTCGCTCTCTCTCTCTTGCTCCTCATCGTCCTTGATCACCTCTCTTGCTCTTCATCGTCCTTGATCACCACCCACTCTCCATCCTTGATCAGTAACAGAGTCGTCGTTGGTTGCTGCTCAGTCCACCACAGCAAGTTAGCATCCCCCAACCTCGTCGACGTTGCTTTATTGCGCCCGCACTATACTCGGCTCATCTACTTATTCCGGCTTAGACGGCAGAGGACCACCGACTATCATAGCAGCATCATCGTCAGGACTGGAATCATCGGACTTTACCTTTGTCGATACAATATTCCTGCATCGCCTCGATCAAGCTCAAGTTCAACCAGCAGAGGTAGCAACCGCACCCGCATCCACACAGGCTTGATCGCCTCCCCACCAACGCGGACGCATTCGTAGCGTCTCGCTCCTACCATCGCCCTCACTTTTTCCCTACCTCCCTCACAATGTCGGTCAAGAACGCTCAGGACCCTTTCGGGACACCTCTCGAGACCCTCAATGATCCCCTTCAGGAGACGTCTGGTCTCAAGGCGGACTACGACAAGCGTGCTTACGGGGAAGCCAACCCGGCTCTTCTAGGAACTCTGGAAAAGGACGACGACCTCGCCAACCGCCCCATCGATGCCGTCGAGGAAGTCCCCACAACCTCCATCCGCAAATGGTGGGTTCGTCTCACCTGGTTCACCACATGGTGGATCCCTTCCTTCGCCCTTTCCAAATGCGGCGGCATGAAGCGCCCCGACGTCCAAATGGCTTGGCGTGAAAAGTTCACCATCTGCGCCATCATCTTTTGGTTGTGTGCCATCATCCTCTTCTACATCATCGCTTTCGGTCGTCTCCTCTGTCCAGACTACGACAAGGCTTGGAACGAGAGTCAGCTCAGCCAGCATGCAGGTCAGAACGACTACTACGCCGCCATCCACGGTACCGTCTACGACTTCTCCAAGTTCTACAAGGGCGACCATTCCGACATCACCAACTTGCAGACCAGCTCCGACCTCATGCTCCAGCTCGCCGGTCAGGATCTTACCGAGTACTTCCCCGTCCCCCTCACTGTGGGCTGCCAGACGCTCGTCTCGGATACTTCGCTCGCTCTCCAGCCTACAGCCAACAACACCCCCGCCATCTCTCAGGCAATCCACACCTCGGGTCCCTTGCAGTCCGATGCGTCCTCCAAGCTGCACAACATCGACTGGTACCCCGATCGCTTCCTGCCCTTTGTCAAGAAGCTCAGAAAGGGTTACTACGTCTACTCCAAAAAAGACATCGAGGTTCAGGGCCAGTGGAGGCAGTGGGCCATCGTCAACAGCAAAGTCTACGACATCTCCGACTATCTCAACACAATCCAGGTCTTCCAGAACAACGACGCCTACTCTTTCCTCGACTCGTCCATCGTCTCGCTCTTCAAGTCGCAGGCCGGCTACGACATCACCAGCGACTTTGAGGACGCCATGAGTCAGTTCAACGAGACCTACCGAGGTGCCACTCAGGCCTGTCTCGACAACGTCTTTTACGTCGGCAAGACCGATTTCCGAAACACGGCTCGATGCGAGGTCCAAAACTATCTCTTGCTCGCCTTCTCGGTGCTGCTCGTCTCTACCGTGCTCGCCAAGTTCATTGCAGCCCTTCAGCTCGGCACCAAGCGTACACCCGAGCAGCAGGACAAGTTTGTCATTTGCCAGGTTCCTTGTTATACCGAGGGCGAAGAAGAGTTGCGCAAGACCATCGACTCGCTCGCCGGTCTCGAGTACGACGACAAGCGCAAGCTTCTCTTCCTCATCTGTGACGGTATGATTGTCGGTAGCGGAAACGACCGTTCCACGCCACGCATCGTGCTCGACATTCTCGGTGTCGACCCCAAGATCGACCCGGAGCCGCTCATGTTCAAGTCGGTCGCAGAAGGCTCCAAGCAGCTCAACTACGCCAAGGTGTACTCAGGTCTCTACGAGTTTGAGGGCCATGTGGTGCCGTATGTCGTCGTAGTCAAGGTCGGCCGTCCCAGCGAACGTTCGCGTCCGGGTAACCGTGGTAAGCGTGATTCGCAGATTTTGCTTATGCGCTACCTCAACCGCGTCCACTTTGACGCTCCCATGTTCCCGCTCGAGCTCGAAATCTACCACCAGATGAAGAACGTCATCGGCATCGATCCCGCCTTCTACGAGTACATCCTCATGGTCGATGCCGACACGCGCGTTGAAACCGACGGCCTCAACCGATTGGTGGCAAGCTGTGCGGACGACTCGAGCATCATCGCCATTTGCGGTGAGACGACGCTCGACAACGCCGAGGGATCGTGGTGGACCATGATTCAGGTGTACGAGTACTACATTTCGCATCACCTCGCCAAGGCGTTCGAGTCGCTGTTTGGCAGTGTCACGTGTCTTCCCGGTTGTTTCTCGCTGTACCGCATCCGCAGCTCGGACAAGGGTCGTCCGTTGTTCATCTCGAACCGCATCATCGACGATTATTCCGAGAACCGAGTCGACACGCTGCACAAGAAGAATCTGTTGCATCTCGGTGAAGATCGATACTTGACCACGCTCGTACTCAAAAACTTCCCTGCGTTCCGCACCAAGTTCATCGCGCACGCCAAGGCGTTGACGAGCGCTCCGGACCGTTTCGGTGTGTTGCTCTCGCAGCGTCGACGATGGATCAACTCGACGGTGCACAACTTGGCCGAGCTGGTGCTCATGCCCGAGCTTTGCGGATTCTGTCTGTTTTCGATGCGTTTCATCGTGTTCATCGATCTGCTGGGTACGGTGATCTTGCCTGCGACGGCCGTCTACCTGATCTACCTGATCGTGACCGTAGCCACGAAAACGGCGGCGATCCCCTACATTTCGATTGCGATGATTGCTGCTGTTTATGGTCTGCAGGCGATTCTGTTTTTGCTCAAGAGGCAGTGGCAGTACATCGGATGGCTGATCATCTACATCCTGGCGTATCCCGTGTTCTCTTTCTTCTTGCCCATCTACTCGTTCTGGCACATGGACGACTTCTCGTGGGGTAACACTCGTATCGTGGTGGGAGAGAAGGGCAACAAGAAGATTGTCGCGGGTACTGACGACGAGCCGTACGACGACACGATGATTCCGGTCAAGCGATTCAGCGAGTACCAGCGCGAGGTGTGGGAGGAAGGAGCGGCTCCGTCGGTGCGCTCGGGTATGACGGGAGCGAGTGGACCGTTTGGCAACTCGCAGGCTATCTTGCACAGTGGACCGCCGAGCTTGTACAAGGCGGGAAGCGCGTATGCTGGCAGTGTGGCAGGATCCGATTACGGTCAAGGGTTTGGCGACTACTATCAGAACACCAATGTGCTGCAGAAGCCAGCGCACTCTCGACAGGCGTCGGCAGCAGCGCTTTCGCAGATGGGTGGATCGCAGGCACCTTCGATGGTGTTTGGCGGCACACCGTCGATGTACGGCATGCCCAACATGGGATCGATGTACGGAATGCCTGGATCGTCGGCGTCGATGTACGGCCTGCCGAATCAGATGGTGCACCCAGCGTCGATGTACGGCATGCCACCGATGATGCCCAACCCGTTGGCAGTGTCGCATTCGCCCGCTGGCTCGGATATTGGGATGGCGATGCCGCTGTCGCAGCAGAACACGGGAGGCAGCAACATTTGGGCGCAGCAAGACGCTGCTGCTGCTGCTGCTGCTGCAGCTGCTGCTGCTACGGCCTCGCCTACGGGAAGTGGAATCGGAGCACGACCCATTTCGACCTACTCTGCGCTTAACGCGAGCAACCCCTTTGCTGCAGCCCAAGTGCCACGCGCATTGGCCGTGAATGACGCCTCGGATCCTACGGACGAAGAGATCAAATCGGCAGTGCAGACGTACTTGGCCAACCAGCCGAGTCTGATGAACGTGACCAAGCGATCTGTAAGGGAAGCACTGGTAGCAGCGTTCCCGAACGCGGAGCTGTCGAGCAAGAAGCAGATGATCAACAAGGCGATTGACGATACGCTTTCAGGTGGAGCTCAGGCGTGATGATAGACAGAAACCCTCTTTTTCTTTTTTAGTTTATTGCACTCTGCTGTTGAAATTTCATGGACATTTTACCTCTCTTTTTGATCGATGGTTGAGTGAGTGTCGTGTGAAGCTAGAGTGATGTTGATCGATCGATGGGAAGAGATTCTGAGTCGGTACGTACTGTCAACCCGATTCAGTGGTGAGCAAGTGCAAAGATCTAGAAGCTTCCATGCGCGTTGGTGCTGGAACATGGTTGTGCACGCGCCTTGATTTTTTTCGCACCCTCGTGTCCATTCATGCAACTTTATCCCGCATGATCGGGAGACAACCCCCTTGGCGTTGGGTAGCGTATGTACGCGCCGATCTTGACGGAAAGCATGTCAGAGAGAGAGAGGGGGAGAGGGGGTGTTTCGGATGCTTTTTGGTTTTTGATGGGTACCACTGCAAAGAGGTGTCGAGGTGCTCGGGTAAAAATTAGGACGTAGTGGGATGACGAGTGGAGGCAAAGTGTGGGAACGGCTGAGGGAGCATGTGCACGAGCAACTTACGGGAACCTCGGCCATCGCAGTCTGGATCCCCGCTTGCATAGAGTAGTGGAGGAAAAAGCATGCAGGATCGGATGCAAACAACGTCACCCCCTCCCGACTAATACCTCAACCTGAAACAAAGCCATGGTCCCGACGATCGGCCTGATAACCCCGGGTTGCAGCCGCTATGCTAGCTTCGATCTTGGCCGTCGCCTGCGCGCACGCTGCTCACCTTGCTGATAACTAGCGTGGGTTTCCGTGGCGATCTGACGAAACATTCGAGAGTGAGCGCCAACACTTTTCGGCAGTGGCTTCCGATAGAGCGCAGGATGATGATTCATCTCCCTTGTTCTCGGCAAGGGGGCCGATGTGAGAGTCGTGGTTGACTGCGAGTCTTATTTTTTTTGAGAAGCGCTTCGCTGCTGCGTGATGCACCCGTGCTGCACAGAGAGGATCGGCTGTGGCCTTTTCTTTTTTGGATGTGCATCCGGCTTGCAGCACTTGCATACAAATTTCAAGATTTTTTTTTTCTGCCTTCTCTCGTCTGCGCTTGTTTTTTTGAGTTTGGTTGTTGGCCTGTGAGTGAAGTAAAAATTTGAAAGCGCAGACAAAGAGAGAGAGAGAATGTGTGTGCATTTTGTGTGGGTCGCCTCGACAACCATCTACATCCCGCACCATTTCACACAGCATCATCGTAGAAAGGCAGGCTTTCCTCGAAAGTCGAGCTTCAAGGGCATAAAAAGGGATCATGTCGCATTCGACATCCCCTGCCGTTGATCCTCCCCAACAGCAAGCGAACACTCCGACAGCACCAACAGCGGATACGCGAGCGCCCTCGACTGCTCCTCCTTCCAAGAGTGGTTCAACTGCAGCTAGCACGTCAGCTGCTAACACTCCGACTCCAGCAAACGCAATCTTGGCGCCCGTCAGGGCAGATCCAGCATCCACGTCGACCACCGCGTCGTCGTACCCTTCCACTTCATCCACCACGCACCCCGCGACCGTTTCGGATCCCACGGCAGAAGACGTAGATATGGCCGTACCCGTGGTTTCTCACCCCACCGTCGGGTTTGCAGCCTCCGATGCTGCTTCGCCGCTCAAACTTGGGGTCAGTCCAGTTGCGTCGGCTGCTACTCTGCCGCCTAACTTGCCGCTGCTCGGTGACTTGCTGCCCGAACAAGCTCAGCAGCAGCAGCAGCCGCCATTCGGTGCAGGTCTGGCTACCGGTGCGGCTTTTCGTCCAGCTTCGAGCACACCTCAGCCTTTCCAGGCGAATAAGGTGTCACCTCCGACTCCCTCGACGGTTGTGAACCCGACCGAGGTGACTTCTGCGAGTGCGACCCCGGCGCCTACGGCATCCGCAGCAGCAGCAGCTTCAGCAGCAGCAGCTTCAGCATCCACTCCAACTCCAGCCACAGCTAAGATGGCTCCCGTCGTCGCCGGTATGGGAACTCTACCTCCCACCGTGTCAGCCCCTTCTGGCTCCAACGCCGCCGCCGCATCCGCATCCGGCTCGACTTCCAATTTCTCAGCTTCGGACACCCTGCGCGCCATCCCTACCAACAAGAACAACCCTGCCTTCCTCAACAAGCTCCGAAGCATGGTCGACGATCCCAACACCGACGAGCTCATCCGCTGGGCTCCCGATGGAGCTAGCTTCTTTGTCCCCAACCACGTCCGCTTCGGCGACGAGGTGCTACCGCGCTTCTTCAAGCACAACCGCTTTTCGTCGTTCGTGCGTCAGCTCAACATGTACGGCTTCCACAAGGTTCCTCACCTCCAGCAGGGCGCGTTGAAGCACGACTCTCCTCAGGAGAGCGAGCTGTGGGAGTTTTCCAACCCCAACTTCCATCGAGATCATCCCGATTGGCTGTCGAAAGTGCAACGCAAGAAAGGGCCCAGGGACGACAAGGATAACGAGAGGGAGGCGAGCGCCAGCACGGGTCAGGAGCTGATGCATGCGGGTGCGTTGATGCGCACGGATTTCGGTGCGAGCTCGGACGCCAACGGCGACGGTGCGCTGCAGCTCGCGAGCGTGTTGAACGCGATCAATGCGATCAAGAATGCGCAGACGAGCATCAGCGCCGATCTGAGGCATCTGCAGAACTCGAATCAGAACCTGTGGCAGGAGGCCGTCGAGTCGAGGCAGAGGGCCAAGCGGCAGCAGGAGACGATCAACAAGATTCTGCGCTTCTTGGCGGGCGTATTTGGCAATCAGGACGATGCCGAGGTGCCCGTGCCCGGTAAGAAGGTTTCGGGCAAGGGAGCGAGGGGCGGCGGTGGTGGCGGAAGGAGGGTGGGGGTTCGGCCGCAGCCGCAGCAGAGGGGAAAGAGTCGGCTGATGATCGAGGATGGCACCGCTTCGTCGTCCGGGTTGAGGGGGTTGGAAGGGTTGGATCTGCCGTTGGATCAGGAAGAGGTGGAAGAGATGCCCTCGCATCTCCGGTTTCAAGACGCGAGCAACGGCGATTCGCCCAAAGGCGCGAGTCCCTCGGCGAACAACGGAGGTTCGAGGTTCACGCAGATCGGTTCGCCGCCGAGCAGTTCGAGCGCCGCCGAGTTTGGAAGGCAGCTGTCCGAGGCGGTGTCGACCCCCGGTGGGTCCAGGAGGTTGTCCTCGCAGGCGAGCAATCAGGTGCTGAATGCGCTCGCTTCGGGCGAGGGCAACGCGTGGTTGGCGAGCCTGTTCGGTGCCAGTCTGGCGAATCAGGGGTCCAAGTCGACGGGCCCGGCGTCGGGCGGTGGGTTGAAGCTGGATCCGCATATGGTGGCTGCGTTGCAGCAGGCGTTGGCGAGTGCGGGGGGTGGTGGTGCGGGTGGTGCGGGTGCTGGTGTGAATGGGGTCGGCGATAACGGAGGAGACTACTTTGGCGCCGGAAGCAACGGTCAGCAGGATGACTTTTCGTCGAGGTTTTCCGCTTTCCCGGCGAGCAGCAATGATTCTAGCACCGGCAGCAGCGGTAGGGGCAGCGGCGGCGGCGGCGGCGCATCCGGTCAGCAGTCTTCGGCCGCCAACGGCCTCGGTCTGGATGCGGATGCGCTCGCACGGATCGCCGGCATCTCGCAGGCGCTCGTCCAATCGCCAGCTCGACAGAATCTCGGCGCAGGAACCTCGAACAACAACTACAGCGTCACTTCGCCCAGCAAAGGTTCGGCAGCAGCAGCTAGCTTGTTCGATACCGGCGTAGATGACGCGGCCAACAGCGGCAGCGGTAACAACCAGCAGCTGGCCCTGTCGTTGTCGAGGGCGACGCGCGATCTTCAGAACACGTCGAGCGACGTCGACCAGGTGCAGAACAGTATCAATTCGCTGATCGAGGGTCTGCAGACGAATCCGAATCTGTTGCAGAGCATTGCGGGTCCGTCGGGGACGGCGGCAGTGCCTGCGCAAGCGACGGGAGCGACGGGTGCAGCTGTACCCTGGCAGAGCGCCGACTTTGGCTCGGTCAACGCGTTTGATGCGGGAGCGCTGGGAGGGCCAAGTGGTACCACGCCTCCCTCTGCGACCGGGGCAGCCGCCGGTGCTTCCGATACCGACTTCGACGTCGACTCGTTCCTGAGTCAGTTTGTGGACTCGTCGCAGGCGCCCGGCGGTGGTGTCACCAGCCCCTCCAACGCGTATGGCGAGTCGCCCAGCTTTGCATTTTCGCCCGCTACGACGGCGGCGTTCCTGCACGGCGCGGGCGCGAGCGACGCTGCGGGCATCTATGCGCAAGAGGTAGGATCGGGTAGTAACAGCGGGGCGAGCACGGCGAGTGGCAATAGTCCGACGGGGGCGGGAGGAGGTGGTGGGGCGAAGAAGAGGAAGCCGTCGATGGAGGGTGGAGGCGTGAGTAGGCCGGTTAAGAAGAGTGCTAGTAGGAAGGCGTAGGAGCGAGCAAGTTGTAATTGTATCAGTCAAGTGTATCAGGGTGTGATTTTCGTGTTTGCACAGTCGACAGTGGTGTGAAGCAGAGAATAAAGTTGTGTGATTGAGGGTGACTAGTTTGGGTACAGTGTTCTACTGCTTGTCGCTCTCGCCCCGGGCCGAAGCTTCTTCAGCATCGAACCTCGCAAACCCCCTGGTCCTGAACAGGATCTCGTCCATGTCCAGCGGGCCTTTGAACTCTTTCCTTCCTTTCAGCAGCCATGCTGCACCACTCATCAGCGCGACCACTGCGACGACGACCACCGTGTAGTTCATATTGGACCCCGTCACCGGCAGTTCGGGAGGGAAGAGGAAAAACACGTTGGTGAACAAGACGAATGCGATCGCAGCCACGTTGACCGCCGGACCCATCCTGGGGCCGAGGTTGAAGCGGCGTTGATCGGGCACTGCGTCGTCGAGGACCTTCCTGCCTCGGAGCAGCAGCAGGGCGATGGGGATGATGTAGGAGAACTGGAGCAGCACGACGCTGCTCGAGAGGATGGCGTTGAGCGCCGACGAGCTGCCGAGGTAGACGCAGCCGAAGACGACGACCCAGAACGAGGTGAGCGTGAGCGCCGCCACGGGCACCTGGGTTCGTGGGTCGACGCGGGCCAAGGTGCGGCTGAAGGGTAGACCGCGATCGCGCGCAAACGCCTGCGACATCCTCGAGCTCGTCGTCAGCAGCGCCGTCGCGGTGAACGCCATGCTGCACACGGGGAACATCAACAAACACACCGCACCCACCTCACTCCTCACCGCCTGGTAGATGATCTCGAGCAGCGCCCCCGCCGAGCTGCTCACCACCGCCTCGAAATCCTGCAGCACGAACAGGAACACCATCAGCACCACAAACGTCGAGCTCGCGCCGATCGCCACGGCCAAGATCATCGCCCTCGGCGCGTTGACGGCCGGCCTGTCGATCTCGTCGACCAGGTGGCTGGCTCCGTCGCTGCCGATGAGCGAGAAGCACGCCTGGAGCAGGCCGAGGATCCATGCTACGCCGTCGTTCCAGCCGGTGCTGTTGACGTACGAGCCAAAGACGAACGAGGCGCGCTGGTAGCCGCCGCCGGACGAGGCGCGGGCGAGGCACGTGATGACGATGACCACGGCGCCGACGAGCGACCACACCATCGCGGTGCGGTTCAGCCCGTCGAGCGCTCGCACGGCGAAGGCGTTGATGCACCAGGCGCCGAGCGAGAACGCGACGTAGACGCAGAAGATGTGCCACGGCCTCTGAACGTATCCGTCGTGCAGCAGCGAGATGATCCCGACGATGAACTGCCCAGCAAGGCTGCTAGCGGTCGCCGTCAACGCCACCCACCCAGCGACGCAGATCCAGCCGGTAAAGTACGCGACGACGTAGCGCCACCGAGGAGGCGCCAGCAGGAACGACCAGTGATACTGCCCACCCGTGGTCGGAAAGACCGAACAGATCTCGGCCATGCTCAGCGCGCACGCCATCACGCCGAAGAACGACACCACCATCCCCCAGAGCGTAACGGAGGGGCCGCCGGAGACGAGCGCGATCGACATGGACGCCGACGCCGCCGTCCAGCTGTTGAGGATGCAGTAGCACAACCCGACGAGCGCGAGCGTGGAAAAGTGCTTGGAGGAGATCGTGTCCGAGGCGTGCGCTCGAGGCGAGGAGGAGGAGCGGTAGTCGTGCAGCGACTGGGTGGCGCGCTGCGCGGTTTTTTCGGCGGCGAGGTTGGACGAGGCTGCTGCCGGAAAAGCGGGCTGCTTCTTGGCAGCTGGTGACGCTGCTGGTGGGTTGTCCGACATGGTCGAAGTTTGAGTGAAGGGGGGTCCGGGTCTGATGAGGTGCGGGGGAGATGATGGTGTTGAGGAGCGATGCGATGAGTGGAACATGATGATGGAGCGAGGGAGGGGATCTTTATCATGAGTTCTCGAGAAGAACCCCCAACTTTCGAGTCGAGCCGCCAAAACTGTGTTCCGGCGGGCTCGGCTCGAGGCTCACTTTCGCCTTTATCTATAGAGAGAGAGGGTGTGTCTCGGCTGCGGCGGCCCGTCATATCTCTCCCACACCACCTCGCCCCAATCACAACGCTTCAGCAACTCGACTCTTCTTTACCCCGCAACAATGATAAGTTTTGCGGCACAAAAATTCCTACCAGCCGAGGATTCGCCCGACGTTTTTTTCGCTGCTTCGCTGCCGCACGCATCGCCCCACCTTCGTCCTTCTTCGCTCTCTCATGACACTCAGGGACACCCCGAACAGCAACATCTGTATTTTGGTGATCATGAGAGCGGGCAACGGCAAAGAATGGAGGCAAAGCGCGAGGGTCGTGTGTGTCGAGCGTCGAACAACGCCGCGTGGGGAGGGAGGAAAGTAAATAAAAAATTGCTCCACCGGCTCTGCAGACTGTGTGTGACTTCTTGCCGCGGAGTATTTGTTTTTCAGCCGCCGCCACGAGATTAGGTTTTTCCTTTCGGGTTGACAGAGAGGTGACATCGTCGACTCTTCCTCCTCCTCCTCCTCCTTCGTCCTACACACACCAACCTTTTGCGGTCTCGTACATGTCATATAACTACAGCGTTCAAGAGCTCGAACTTCACTCCTTCTGCATGGCAAGAAGTCGAAAGAAGAGGCAAAAGAACATCATCGGGACGCAGCAAAATCAGGGTAGGCCTGCAAAGAAGAGGATTGGTGAGCGGCTGCTTGATAAGGATGGAGCGCAAAAAGGAGCATCACTACTGGAGCCCACAGAACCCGAAGCGCTTGTTCTGGAGCCCAGGGAGCGAAGCACCCGTGAGCGTTGAGCAGCTAAGCGGCGGCATGGCTTTTTCGCAGCGGGTCATCTTTCTGAGGATTTTTGAGCCGCTTTTTCACTGTTAGAGCTAGGACGATCGGCGATTTGCCTCACCATCTCAGATCCGACTCGCGACGGCATTCAACTCGCTCAAAAAAGTGGAGCGTTCAGACCAACACTTTTCCTTCTCCTTCACCATCCTCCCCCATCGTCTCCCCACCTCTTTGCCGACAATGTCGAACTATGAAGACGACACAGAACCCATCGCCGATCCATCCGAAGCTGGCCCTTCCACCAGCTCTCTCGGCAAGCGTTCTCGCACCGCTGCCGCCGCCGCCGCCGCAGACGAAACCGCACAGACACTCGACGACTCTATCCTCTCCCGACTCAGCCCGGAACCTGATGAAGACCTCGACCTGCGCGAAGGCAAGCATCCCGTCTGGCTCGTCAAGATCCCCAAGTTCCTGCTCCAGGCGTGGTCGGCCATCCGCACCGACGATCTGCGACTCGGCACCGTCCGCGTCTACGATCCGGACCATACGGGACACCAGAGGATGGAGTTGTTGCTTCCCGAACCGCCCGCGCCGGCTGTACCCACCGAACCGGGCAAACCGAGGAACCCCAGGTGGGATACAATACCGAGAGCGTACGACTTGAAGCTGACCACGGATTCGGCGAGTACGCTGAAGCGAAACATTTATGCGTTTAGGGAGCGGGTGGAGGAGCGCGATCCGCAACCCTCGCAGCATCACTCCGACGACGACGACGACGACGACGAAGATGAAGACAGGGAAGGAAGGCGAAAGAAGCGCGGCAAGACGCGCAGGATCACCTCGCTCTGCGGCACCGTCACCAACGAGGCTGCTCTCCAACCGCAGATCCGAGCCGCCGACGTCAAGCCCGGCACCTCGTCTGGCATCGGAGCCGCTCCCATCTCCGACTCGTACCGCGAGCTCCTCCGACGACGCCGCGAGGAAGCCAGCAAACCCAAACGCACCATCAAGATGCTCGACTCGACCGACGCCGGACGCCACAACATGCTCGTCGCCGGCGTCGGCAGCCTCACGTCGCAGAAATCGCGCTTCAACGCCGCCATCTCCGCCAAGCCGAGCTCCTCCACCGCCGAGAAGCAGGGCGAGAAGTTCGCGCGCATGCCCAAGAACGAGCTGCTCGACCTGCTGTTCGGGCTGTTCGAAAGGTGGCAGTACTGGTCGTTGAAGAAGCTGCGCGCGGAAACGCAGCAGCCCGAGAGCTATCTGAGGGAGACGCTGACGGGTATAGCTGATTTGCACAAGAGGGGGCCGTACGTGGGGAACTGGAGTTTGAAGCCCGAGTACGAGAGGAGGATCAAGGAGCAGGATGCGCAGCAGCAGCAGGCGGCGGGGCCAGAGAAAAGGCAACAAGCCGGGGCGGGTGGAGAGCAGCAGGACGAGGAGGAGGATTTCGGTGAGAATGATGAGAGCGATGATGATGATGATGAGGGGGAGGAGGATTTCGATGATGTTGTGTGAGGGGGCGAGGAGGGGGTGTGTGGGTGGTTGCGTGTGGAGGTGCGGTGGAGGTTGGATTCGTATGGTCTTTGCTTATGGGGGTGCGATGACCTTCAACTCACGTGGTCTTTGCATATGGAGGTGCGACCAACTTTCACGACAAGCTGTGCTCATACGCCCTCACGAATGACAACACGTCTTGCCTGGCTTTTCCGACCGCGGACATTGTGCCATCGACGTTCCATCCACAAAGCTTCACAGACATACGCTGCACCGGACAGAAGGATTGCTTTGAATGCTTTTTTTGAGTTGCGATTGCAAGATTCTGCAAGAGACGAAGAAGCTACACCTCTGCTTCACTTGTAACATTGCGTGCTCCTTTCCTCCTCAGTGACGACTCTTACCAGCAGCGCTCAGCACCTCACTCTCCCCGATCGGCTGCGGCCTAAACTCTGCCGTCGCACTACCACCGAACTGCGCATCCAACGTACAACTCGGCAGATCGAAATCGCCCAACGGCGTTTCCGTCAGATACAACCTCCTCAGCGCATCCTCGGCCGCCCTGAACTCGGCCATCCTGATACTGCTTCCGCTCCCCTCGCCGATCTTGGTCGCGCCACTCCAGACGCCCACCACAAACACGGGGCTGATGCTCAACCTGCCGCTCTCGGCGATCATGCGTGATTGGGGTGCCTCCTTACCGTACTTGGCACAGGTCGACGAAAGCGCCCGTTTAGGATCGTTGAACTTGAGCAGCCCGGCGAGGTTCAACGATCGGTTGAGGAAGTGCGACGTGACGAACTTGCGGGCTGCTGACAGTCCCTGCTCTTGGAAGATGACCGCGACGAGCGCTCGCATGGCGTCGGCGGCTACATCGCGCGAGAACAGCGTTCGCATCTGCGAGCTCGTCGACGCTGCTGTCGAGTTCAAGCCGCGAGGCAACGCACCCCTACCGCCGCGCTTCTGCGTCAAGTTGCTACCCGCAGGCACGCGAGCTCCCTTGTTCCACCTCAAGATTCCCTGAGCCGACAGACCCACCTCCGCACCTACATCGCTGAGCGTCGAAGGTCCGACGTACGCCGACACCGCCGCCTTGAGCACGCGAGTCGGCAAGTTGGGGTACCTCAAATGCAAGTGCTCCGTCGCCAACATGCCCAGCAGCGAGTTACCCACGGTCGCCAGCGCAGCATGGTGGTCTACGCCTCCCTCCAGCGAGAGAAACTGGGCAGCGTCCAACGCAGTCGCGCCTTGCTTCTTCGCGAGACCGGAAACAGCCGCCGACGGTTCCAGCTGCAGCGAAGCCGAGGCGTTCACCTTGTCGAGGAGCGACTGGAAGGATGGATGGGTGCATGCTTGGTGGACGAGTCGAATGCGACGATCGCGAGTCTCTGCGTCGAGCGAAGAGGGGAGGAGCCCGAGACGAGCGGTCAACGCAGCAAACGCTGACAGAGGTGGCGGTCGAACGGCGGCGTACAGTTCGGGTTCGGAGCGTGCCAAGGAGGGCAAGTGGACGTTGGGGGTCGGGTCGTGGACGTAGTTGGTGCTGGATGCTGACGCTGCAGCGACGTCGGTACTGCTGCTGGAGGAAGACGAGGTGGCGACAGCCGTCGACGCAGAACGGCGGTGCGATGCAGTCGCTGATCGTCGAATGGAGCTGGTGAAAGCCTGTGTGGATGTGGAAGCGTTGCTCTGGGTGAGAGGGCGGAGTGCCCTTGCGAAAGAGCCGTTTGCCGACATTGCTGCTCGTTTGCTGCCGATAGGGATTGATGGAAGGCGTTGTGAGCGCGTCGATGATGTTGATGGTGATGTGGGTGAGGATGAGGATGAGGATGATGGCAACGAGTGGTCTTGGTCGTCTGAACGTTGACTTTGCAAAATCGCAATTTCTTCTTGGAAAAGGACGAGAAAAAAGTGCAGCAGCACACGGCGATATTTTTTGACGACGCAGAAATGAAAAAATGAGAGAGCGCCTTCTTTCTTCCTCAGCCAAGCAAGGCAAGCAAGAGCTTCACGTGATGCTTGCCCACGAATCTCATACGCACGAGAGTCGAAGCGCACCAAGACTCCACTCTCCAACTTTCTCCTGCGCATGGACCCTGGTGCTTCTACCTTCCAACCATCCTTCACGTCCTCATACGGTCCTTATACCGACGGCAGCATCCGGACTGCGACCGGAACGCGAAAGCTAGAAAGGTGCGCTGCACCGCCATCTCGCCTCTGTCCTTTTGCTGGGTCTAGTCCTTCCAGCAAGCGCACACCTCCAAGGCACGACAGTGGACATTCATCTCGGCGTCAAAGCAACTGGAAAGTCAAGCCGAAAGATCCTCTATCGCAGAGCTTCACAATGGCGGCTCGAAGGGCACCAGCCCGCATGCCAACCCAAGGCCGCTCTCCCCCCACCAGCGCCGCCGAAGTCCACCAGCAGCACCAAGCCGCACAAGCAGCGCAGGCAGCACAGCAATCCTCACAGCAGGACGCCCTCTCCGTCCTCCTCGTCACTGCCGGCTACGACCACACCATTCGCTTCTGGGAAGCGTGGTCTGGCATCTGCTCGCGCACCATCCAACATCCAGACTCGCAGGTGAACCGTCTCTCCATCAGCCCCGACAAACGGTTCCTCGCTGCAGCTGCCAACACGCACATCCGGCTGTACGACTGTTCGATAGCTTCACCCTCGAGCATAGCTGCTGCGAACGCTGCTGCCGGTGGGTCGGGCGCAGGTGGGTCGGGGAACGGCAGCATCGGCGCACCTGCACAGCCGATCGCGACTCTAGAGGGACACACGGGCAATGTGACGGGTATTGCATGGCACTGCGATATGCAGTGGCTCGTGTCGGGTGGTGAAGATGGGCTGCTCAAGATTTGGGACTTGCGAACATCGCGCGCTACTCGGATCTACGACCACCGCGGACCCGTCAACGACGTCGTCGTCCACCCGAACCAAGGCGAGCTGGTGAGCTGCGACCAGAACGGAAGCGTCAAGGTGTGGGATCTCGGGCAGAACGGATGCAGCCACGAACTCGTACCTGAAGAAGGTGTGCCGATTCGGTCGGTCACCGTGGCTGCCGACGGAAGCTGTCTGGTGGCGGGGAACAACACCGGCAAAGTCTACGTTTGGAGGTTCATCAACGGCGTGTACGACGCACAGCAGCAGCAGGCGCAACCGCCATCGCCAGCCACGGCAGGCGGAGACTTCACAGAGCTGCAACCGGTGACGACGTTTCAGGCGCATGAAAAGTATCTTACGAGGGTGCTGTTGAGTCCGGACGTGAGGTAAGAGTTTTCTTCCCCACCTTCACCACCTTACATTCCGTGTATATCTTTACTGATCTCTTACTTCCGGTTGATGGCAAAAACAGACACCTAGCAACATGTTCGGCAGACGCGACGGTCAAGATCTGGTCCACTTCGCGCTACGAGTTCGCCCTCGAAAAGACGCTCGTGGGTCATCAGCGTTGGGTGTGGGATGCAGCTTTCAGTGCGGATTCGGCGTACCTGGTGACGGCCTCGTCGGACCACGTGGCCAGGCTGTGGGAGCTGGCATCCGGCGAAACGGTGAGGCAGTACAACGGGCATCACAGAGCGGCGGTTTGTGTCGCGCTCAACGATGCCAGTCTGGGCGGTGCGTAATGGTGTATGACTATGCGTTTGAAAGATGATCTCTGAGATCTGTGAAGGCTGTGTCTTGAACACGAGATCCATGAGATGCCAGGGGGCCTCAGCTGAGCCAAGATTGGATTGAGTGAGTCCGCACAACGTACACCTTAACACAGCCTTGGAGGAATCACTTCTTGGGATTGGACACAAGTGTGCATTCGAAACAGCCTTTCTCGTCTCGCATGCCTTCGGAAGCGTTCCCTGATTGCGGATTGGATTGACGAAATGCAGAAAAGCGCATGACCACTCTGTGTCGCCAATGGCGCCTAGCAGCATCTGCCATTCAGGAGACACATTGATCGGCATCGATACCGACGGCAACTTTGCTGCCAACAAGCACGTTGCCGCCAGCCAGAATGACAACACCAGCGATAAGAAGCAGGCCAGTGACACAAGGAAGGTCAAGGACCTCCACAATTGGTCCATCAGCTTCCCGGCAACTTCGGATCTTGTTGTGGTGTCAAAGCTACCATAATTTCGACAGGCAGCTGGAGAGCCCGCCAGATCCGCTGCGCGCTGTACACTTGGGTATGTGCAGACGGTTCTGGCACAAGCGGCTCGTGAATGCATGCACTGACATCAACAGGCGGCTCGGTGAATCCCAGTCCATGCCGTTGCGGCTGGGCATACGTCTGTAGGTAATGCATTGGATTGAGCTAGACGATGCAGTACCAGTCAACCAGCTCGATCGACACCCATCGCCGTTCTTGGCCACACCAAAAGGAGCCTATGGAAGTCGCGAAGAGCCGAGATCCGAGCGAAATTTCGCTTGGACCCTGAACGAGCGGCCGTGGACCAACACTACCTCAGCCGTGACCAGCATCATTCTTCACCTTTCGCACTCCAACATCACATCATGGCCGGTCGACATGACAGCAAGCCGGACTCTTCTTCGCGGTCCGGTACAAGCTCGTCCAACTCAATCTCATCATCCTTCCTCGGTCTCAAAGCAGAACTTGAACGAACCAAAGCCTCTTCCTCCTCCACAGCTTCGTCAAGCAAACGCAAGACTGACGACCTAGATACCCAACACCGGCGGTCGAAGAAGCTTTCCTCCGCATTCCTTGACTCCACCTCATCGAGAAAGCCGTCGAAACACAGCAGCAGTAGCGACATCAGGAAGAGCAAGGACGCAAAATCCAAGCGGCTTCCGACCAACAGTGACAGCTCCGGTAGCAGCAACCCGACATCCGCCCAACTCGACTCGATCCGGAGCAACCTCGAACGCAAAGCACGCATCTACGAGCAGCTGCAGGCGGGCAAATACGCAGGCTTTTCATCCGCAGAGTTGAAAGAGGGTAGCATCGATTGGGATCGAAAACGGCTTGAACCGCATCCCCCATCAACACCATCTCCTCCACCCGCCAACGAAACCGAGCAGCACGTCGAGTGGGTCGACGAATTCGGACGCTCCCGAACCAGCGCCATCAGCGATGTTCCGAGAGAGTTCCTCCCGACCCATCTCGGCGGCGACCTCGAAGAGGAGGAGGAAACGCAAGACAACGCGATCTACGGCCCCAGCACCAGCTTCCCCGTCTACATCCCAGGCAAGAGAACAGAGCAAGAGCAGAAAAGGTTCAATCCCGACCTTGAACAACGGCACAGAGGAGCGGCGTTTTACAAGTTCAGCGATAAGGAGGACGAAAGAAGCGCGCAGCTGGAGCGGTTGAAGGCGTTGCGTGATGAGACGGTGAGGCGGAGAGGCGAAGGTCGCGAAGGTCACAGGTGATGGAGAGCTGTTCAGCAGGAAAGAAAGGTGGGGTGAGGAGGAGGATGGCACGATAAGACACTTGCAGCCAAAATGCCCGGGTAGGAAGGTCAAAATCTTGCCCGAATTGCAGCGCTCGGTGTCGTAGGAAGTGTTTCAGTAGGCTTCAAAGGCTTGATAACACCATCACTCACTGCCGCGAACTCACGCCGCCCGTTCACGCACGAGAACCACACCCGTCACTCAAATCAGACCTCAAGCTGTGTAGAAAAAAGACTTTGATTTGCGTGAGGTGACCCTCAACACGAATGCTGTAACTTCTCCCTTCACTCCTCCTTCACATACGTCCCCGCCGCCAAATCCCTCATCACAAAAACATCCATCTCCGTCCTCATCTCGGCCACCGTCAGCATCTGCAACACGCTCTGCAGCCTCTGCCAACTCTCCCTCTCCCACTCTGTCAACAGCCCGACCGTATCCAACTTCACGTCGCTCCTCTCCACCTTCCTCAACAGCTGCGACTGTCTGCGCATCTCCTCGTTCCTCCTCTGACCCAACCTCGCCAAGCTCTGGTAGAGATGGTCCAACAGCCACGCTCTGCACTTGGACTCGTCGACGAACCAGAGGAAGAAGGTTTTGGCGGGGTCGCGGTCTTTCGTTTTAGGCACTTCTTGCAGCCCCAACAGCGAAGCGTGGAAGAGTCGTGAACAAAGATCTCTCGTTTCCGAGATAGAGACCAGGGCGAGTTTCGAGATGTGCTTCTCCTCCAACTTGCCTTTTTCGCGGAGAATGTTCATGATGCGTATAGCTGCCGTGCCAAACTTCTCCTCGACCACGTTGCGTAGAACGTCCTTGCGCATGCGTTCGGCGACGTTGTTGAACTCGATCGTGAGCGAGGAGGCGACCTTGCTTCCGCCTGCCGTCTTTGTGGTGCTGTCGGAAGCGGGCGCCATGAGCCGCGAACCCTTGAACTTGCCAGAAACGTCTTCGGAGTGCGAAAAGATGGCACAGTATTCGGCGAGGAACTCTTGCCGACTCGGCAGCGACGCTTTGTCTTTGCCGAACGATCGGCGGTCGAAGCCCTTCTGCAGCGACAGGTCGGAGGGCAGCCTGTGCGCCAATGCCGTGATCGGGATGGGTGCACTGCGAACGTCGCGCACCGATTTCTTGGTGGAAGCGTCACCAGCGAGGATGAGATGTCGAAACACCTCGGCAGCCGTGTTGTTGTACTTTTCGCGCACCGCATCGATCATGACCTCGTCACGAAGATGTACGTCGAACCGATCGAAGTGGACACGCAACCAGACTGTCGGGTCAATCTCGAAATCGTCTGCTGGGTCGAAGCCGTCTGCCGTGGACGAGGAGTGGACGCCGTTGACGCCATTCTTGTCGGAGGGCTTGCCCTTGCCCTTCTTATCCTTGCTGCTCGTCTTGGCTCGTTTGCTCTTGCTAGCTGCACTGGCGACGGCAATAGCGCTCTGCTGTCTACGTAGCAAGCCACGCCGTGTTTCGCGATGTTCTGCTGCGAGCCCATCCGCTCCAAGCGTCACTGTAGCCGCCGAGCCGTCCCAATCTGCGTCTCTCTCTTCAGCGATCTGAGCCCGTACCTCCTCTTTAATTCTCTGTAGATCTTTGGGTGTAGGGATGCCGCGCATTTCACGACGCTTCTTGGCTTCGTATTTGATCTCTTTATCTCGTGGCGAAACGTGCTGGTGGACCGAGCTCGGGCGCAAGTAGGTGCGGTATAGCAAAAGAGTCAGCTGTCGAGTCACTCGTTCGACGACCATCTCGTCCGTGGCGTCCAGCTTGCGTTTGTGCGAGCCATTGGTGGTGGTACCATTTGGAGGATCGCCGTTGAGTTGAGCTTGAGCTGCGAGCGATGCTGCTTGCTGCTGAGCATCCATTTCGGAGGCGACGCGCTGGATGATGTCGCTGGCTTGAAGCTTGCCGTGCTGCAAAACAAGCTTGACGATCCTGGCAGCAACATCGCCGAGCTCTTCTTCGGCGATACCAATGTATCTGCCAAACCGCAAGCGAAGAAGAACTTCGTTGATGTTGATCTCGAAGAACTCTTGGTTTGGGTCGGCGACGTCGGGGTCGGTCGAGCTGTGCCATGCGCAGCCGTGCTGGATGAGGACCATGATGGTCTGCTCGATGAGGAGCCTTGGGATCGGAATGGGGGCATTTGGATCGTTGCTGTCATGGCTGGAGCTGGCACCTGCGATGGGTGCTGAAACGAGAGTGGATTTGCTGTGTGCTGCGCTGTTGGTGGAGAAAGGGTCGGTGGGGCCGCGATTGGTCCGTGTAGGTGCCTGATTGAGGAAGCGACCAATATCACGGATGGTCAAACGACCACGCTTGAGCAGAAGTGCACCGACGCGGGCAGCGATGGGACCAAAGTGCTGGAGCAGGACATGCTCGCAGAGCTTGATCTTCTGTGGTGAGTGTGCTGTGGACGACATGGTATGAGATGCGCCGGACTAGAAGCTGAGGATGGAATCGTTGAGCCAGACTTTAGCTACGCTGCTGTGCTGTATACGAATTGTATCCAGCCAGTTGCTGCTCGCAAGAAGAGCTTCGATGATGGAGCGAGAACGATCGAGCGAGCGAGCGATGGATGCCTGAAATCGAGTTCACGAATCCATGGTGGTGAAGATGATGGACGAAGATCGTGGTGCAGCTAACGATGTCTGCGCGCGCTCGGTGTGAGATGTAGGTGAAGGTGGGGATGAAGATGAAGATGAAGTCGAGGATGAAGATGAGGTTGAGGCTGATGACAATTGTGAATTGTCGAGCTTTGTCTCTTTTTTTCCTAACTTTTGCTACGGTTTCTTCGTAAAATCACAGGTTTTTTGGCGCTGCAGCGTGGAGGAATCACCCACAAAGTCACACAGATCGACTTCCCGATTTCTCTTCTGCATCGGCAGTCTGGAAGAAAAGTGATAAAGTTCTCCACTTTTTGACTTTCCTGGACTGGTTCTTCTCTTCATCATCCTGCTACGTCGAGACGGTCCATAGCATCCCAGCTAAGCTCATCTGGATCATGTCTACGCAAGACACCGCCGCAACAAACAACGTAGCCGAAGACGTTGAACAAGCTCAACCCAACAACGAGCAGAGTCAAGAGACAACAGCAGCCACCATGGTCGCACCAGTAGCTGCAGTCTCGTCCGCCGTTGGACCCATTCGCAACACGGTCCGCGCCATTGCCACCTCCTCTGCCACAGCCTCGACATCAGCTCGACCGCTTTCCGGTGTCTTTGGAATCAACAAGCCCAGCGGACCCACCTCCATGTCATTGCTAGACGAGCTCAAACCGCTGTTTGCAACCTCTCCCCTCTTTGCAGATGCAGACGGCAACCGGCCCATCGACAACAAGCGTAAGCGCGGTAAATTTGGAGGCAAGGGCAAAGGCAAATGGGCCGGCGGTGTCGCAGGAGCACCCAAGATCGGTCAAGGTGGAACCCTCGACCCTCTCGCCGATGGTGTACTGGTCGTTGGTGTTGGAAACGGCACAAAGCAGCTTCAAAAGTATCTCGACTGCACCAAGGAATATCGCAGCACGGGTCTGCTTGGATCTGCGACCACGTCGTACGACTCTTGCGATCCTATCTTGACCAGAAAGGCGTTCGACCATGTGACGCCACAGGCGATCGCAGATCTGCTGCCAAAGTTCACGGGCACCGTCTCGCAGATTCCCCCACTCTACTCGGCTGTAAGGATAGATGGCAAGAGGTTGTTCGAGTATGCTAGAGAGAATCTGCCGCTGCCAAGGCCGATTGAGCCGAGAAAAGTGACGATTCACGAGTTGCGGCTGGTGGATTGGTTGGAGGCTGGAAAGCATGCGTTCAAGGAGCCGGATCGCGAGGTGCCGCCGGAGGATAAAGCGCTGGTGGGCAGGGTGCTCGACATGGCTGGTCGGAAAGAGGGGCAGACGGACACTGTCAAGGAGCAAGATGGCGAGGATGCGCTCAAGAAACAGGAAACCGATTCAGTCGAATCGACAGCAACGACAACATGGCAGAGGCTGCCAACAAGCAAGGACGTCAGCACCGCTGAATCAGAAACCAAGACGGAAGGCGATGCAGGACCACCAGCATTCGTGCTCGAAATGACCGTCTCGTCAGGCACATACGTCCGCTCCATCGTACACGACCTGGCCATCGCAGCCGGGTCCGCCGCCCACGTCCAAACCCTCACACGCACGCGTCAAGGCGAATGGTCAATCGACACACCGGGCGTCACCGGCAACTGCATCGACTGGAAAGTGTTTGCCGATGCCATCGCCGACATGCAGCGAGAAAAGACGGATCCCACGTTCAAAGCTGACCGAGATGAAGAAGGTCTGCGCACGTGGGAGCGTCAACTGCTCAGCGTGATTGTTCCTGTTTAGATGCTTCGCTGCTGGTATGATTGGATCGCAATGGCATTCAGGGATATATCGACACCGAGAGAAGGGTATGAGAAGTGTGTATGACTGTTCTGCGTACGGGTCTAGAGATGACTGTTGAGCCAGCTGTTGTTTGAAGAAAAGAAAAGAGGCGAGGACAGTTCGATGGTCAGCATACTGGCCACTAATCTTGTTGCGTCAGGGCTTGCAACTCACTCGATGATGTACTCTCCGACAATAACCTTGTCCTGGCCTGGCTCGTTGAGCAAGTCGTGGTAGTATCCATCGAACAGCTTAAGCGTCTTGTCTTTTGCTTTGACGCGGTCTACCAGCTTTTCCGAGCCTTTATGGCTTGTGATCAAATCGGCGGTGCCGTGAACCACCAGCAGCGGTTTCGACTCTGGCCAGTTGACGTGCGATTTCTCGATGATATCAGTACCGCCCAGCAGAGGACCCTGAATAGCTTTGAGGTAGACCTTCTTGTCCGACAGCGGATCGTTTTCGAAGTTGCGTGCTACGACAGGGTCCCTCGAGATATTCTTACCCATCAGATCAACGCTCCAGTGCATCTCCGGGATCAGCTTGAGCACGTTCGTAGCACCCCAAACGACAAACCACGGAGGAGGCTTGGTCAGCGTCAACCAAGGAGCGGAAGCGACTACACCAGCAACCATCTCCTTGGCCTCCTGCGACGGACCGTTCCCTCCATGCTGCTTGATCCATTCATCACTACGAGTATGGAAAGCTGTCACAATCCCCCCTCCCATACTATGACCCAGCAAGAAGATGGGAACCTTGTTGGCGCCCCACCTTTCATCCAACCTCTTACGGGTTTGACGAATCACATGTTCCAAGTCTTGAAACTGTTGAGGCCAGGTAGTGTTACCGTAGTTTTTGATCGGGTCGGACGAAGATCGGCAAGTGTTGCCCCAACCACGCTGATCAAAGCCTATGATTTCGTGGCCTTTACTGGGCCAGAGTTTGAAGATGTTGCGGTAGCGATCGACGTACTCTACAAAGCCGTGGACGAAGATGGTGGTGGACTTGGGTTGGATCTCTTCGTCGTCGGTGGAAGTGGGGTAGAAGCGTTTAGCCCAGAAACGAGTCTTGTCGGAGTAGTCGGTGTCGATCCAGAACTGCTCCGACTTGCCCGGGTTGGGAATGTCGATCTCGGGTGGGATGGTGGGTGGTTTATCGGTGGCCGGCATGGTGGTGATTGAAGCTCGACGAGACGATGGTTGTCGGGAGGCAAGAGTCGGCTCAAGGATTTCACCTTGTCTGTATGCGGTTGCCGCTGAGTGGAGGCTTGAGCGCTAAATGCGGGTCGTGTGCGTGCGTGCTCGATGTGCACTAATTAACCACCTAAAAGCTGCCAAAGGGTCGCAGAAGCACTACCGCTGAGAGTGGTTCTCTTGCGGTCAGAAGAAATAGGCGAAGACAGCTTGATGTCGCACCTTGCTTTCGTCGCTAGAAGGAAGCGGTAGCCTCTGCGAAGAAGCTTCCTTCGTCTTTGGATTGAACTCTGAGCCGTGTCAACGGTATCGAGCTCATTTCTGAGGATCATCATCGACGTCGACGTCGCTTCGGCAGTGATTTACCGGTCGAAATGCAATTGCTCGCTCTGGAGCAATCCGTTCAAACGTTGCTTCGGTTTCAAACATACATATACGCAATAGCTGAACTCACAAACATCCGCCGCCTCCTTAGCTCAGCGGTAGAGCACTTCACTAGTAATCAGATTGGATCAATCCAGTTGGATCATGAAGAGGTCAGTCGTTCGAGTCGGCTAGGAGGCAGTCCCTTTTTGCCTTTTTCGTGTTTGCATTTTGCAACCTTCATTTCTGAACTTCTTTTTCTTTGAAGATGCTCGGCACAGCTTTAGAGAATCGTTTGAGAGCCGACATCGTTTTAACGTCTTCCTGTTCGGACACCTTCACCACTGCAGGCAGGCCGCTGCACATTGAACAAGGGGCATGTGTTGAGGCTACGTCTTCGCGTTTGGACGTCTTCTCGTTCAAAACATCTTCCTGACTGCGGGTCGTGAGAATCGTTTGGAGGCCCACATCGTTTGAACATCTTCTCGTCTGAACATCCTCTCGTTTGAGCATTTCCTCGACTACAGTTCAGGCGCTGCACATTGAACAGAGGGCTGTGGGTATCTATAATGGTATACATCTGCTCGCACGCTTTAACGTCGCCTAGCAACTAGAAATCTTGACCTTCCTCCCAGCCTGCAACAACCTACACGTCTGCTGCCACTCTGCGAACCACGACCAGCCTTTGAAGTACTCCTGACTCGGTGGTTCTGCTACACGATACTTGATGGCTCTGTATCGGCTTTTGAACGGCAACTCCAAGCAGTGCAGATGCAGATGGTCGACGCTGCGGATGGGTGGGATGTGGAAGCCGAACCTTCTTTCCGATGTTGCGGCGTTCGAGGAGAGCGAGTCGAGCGCTTTGTTTCCCAACGCTTGCATCTGACGCACTAGCTCGACGTCAGTGGAGGTGAGGCTTTGCACGTTGGCTATGTGCGTGCGCGGGATGACGAGCAGGTGTGCGGAAGCGGCAGGCGAGCGGTCGGAAAAACAGATGAATTGTTCGTCTTGGAGGATGATGTTGAAGCGGTCGGAGGAGACGTTGCAGAAGATGCAGGTGGCCGGGTTGACGTTGTCGATCTTGCGCTTGCCGGCGGGTGGTGGCGGTGTTGTGTCGTGTGAGCGGCGGTCTTCTAGGGAGTCGGTGCCGCGTCCGAAGCAGCTGCTGAACAGGGATCGCATGATGAGCGCTAGTGCAAGCGGCGATCCGACGTCCTTGTGATGGTGCTAGCCAGCTCCGCAGCAGGGTCAGCTCGACATGGTGTGGTCAATCGTAGGTGAGCGTGTAGGTTGATTGTTCTCAAACAAAGCACACACACGCCACAAGGTCAGGGTCCATGCTGTCCCTGTGGAGGGCTGTTCTTCTAACTCGGGCGAGAGCTGGCCCGAACGCAGCCCTTTTTTGTCGCCGAAACGAAAAAATCGCTGCTTGCTTTCGAAAACGTAAGAAGAAAAGCACACACTCATCATCCGCTTCCTCTCTCACAACCAGCATCGCAAAAACGTAAGTCTCCTCACTCCTTTTCTCTACCCTCACAGCGCTTTCGAATGATGATTGGATTCTGCCTGGCACCAGTCGTAATAAAGCAATTACATTGCCGACAACACCGATAGCAGTGGAGGCCTTTACGCTATTATCCTCCCTTAATCTGATCCAAAGCTCTACTCGAGAGAACCAGCCGGACGTAGTGAAGAATATCGAGGCTGACCTTTCTCTTTGATTACTCTCTTCGTTCGCGCTACTAGTTCCAGTCCTCTTCGCTTTCTTGTTCTTTTGTCCCTTTGTACTTCTACTATACCCTCTTGTTGCTGCTGAATATACGCCCATACTCGAACATGATCTCGACCCGGAGCTCAACTGCACGCTTACTCCGCTCCGGCGCTGCTTTGGTCTGCCAGTGAGTTGCATTCCCCATCCCTGTTTTTCTGAGCTTTGAGCTTTGAATGTTTTGCTGAGACTTCTCTCTTTTGACACTGTCCGTAGACCATCACCGGCATCACGATCGTTCGCATCATCATCCAAGCACCGCCTCGACTCGCCGCCCTCTCACACCGTCGACGCTCGATCCTCTTCGACACCTTCTTCCGTCCACGCAGCCGAGATCGAGCACTTCAGCCGACTCTCTTCCAAATGGTGGGATGAGCATGGCGAATTCGGGCTGCTCCATGCGATGAACCCGACACGGATCCAGTTTTTGCGGGAGAAACTCGACGAAGTTTGGGGCTACGAGCTTGCTAAACGCCAGGTCGAAGCTCGCTCTTCCACCTCTCCCACCGGCGCTGCCACACCGTCGGGAGACCACGCACGGAGCCCGCTGGAGAACATCGGCAGCACCTGCTTCCTGTCTGGTCTCGAAGTCGCCGACATCGGCTGTGGTGGCGGGTTGCTTTCCGAATCGCTCGCTCGTCTAGGCGCCAAGACGACCGGCGTGGACGCGTCCGCTTCCAACATCGGCATCGCCACCACCCACGCCGCCCGAGATCCCCTCCTCTCCCGCCCCCACCCCCTCGGCGGCCCTTCGCTGGAATACCTCCACACCACCGCCGAAGACCTCGTCTCCGCCCACCGCAGCTTCGACATCGTCTGCGCCATGGAGGTGCTCGAACACGTCAACGGCCCCGCCGACTTCCTACGCAGCCTCGATCGACTCGTCAAACCGGGCGGTCACCTGTTCATGTCCACCATCGCACGCACGAGCCTCTCGTGGTTCCTCACCATCTTTATGGCAGAAGACGTGCTCAGGCTCGTCACGCCGGGAACCCACACGCATGCTCAGTACATAAACCCGCAGGAGCTGGTGGATTTCTTCCAACACGATAGAAACTGGTACGCGAGGGGAACAGAGTTGCCACAGAGGTTGCATTTCGAAGTGAGAGGCACAGCGTATTTGCCCTGGAAGTCGAGTTGGACGCTAGCAAGCGCGGGTACCAACATGCCGGGTACTCAGGAGTGCAATTACTTCTTCTGGGCGAGGAAGCCGTTCGATGCTCGAACATGATCTCAATTCAGGTAGATGCTTTTCATGGACAGTGTGACGATCTTTGTGAAATGCTGATTGAGATTCGAGTTGTAGTGTGTGCGTGTGTGTGTTGTAGATGCAAACCGCCGACGAAGATCACAACTT
Source organism: Sporisorium iseilematis-ciliati (assembly GCA_001748505.1). Classification (NCBI taxonomy): domain Eukaryota; kingdom Fungi; phylum Basidiomycota; class Ustilaginomycetes; order Ustilaginales; family Ustilaginaceae; genus Sporisorium; species Sporisorium iseilematis-ciliati. The sequence continues at coordinate 12,949 of MJEU01000069.1, read as the reverse complement.
GAACGAGTTGGCAGTACTCGGCTTGCTCGACCCATTCGCCTTGCCCTTGTTCTTGGCATTCTTGCCCGTCCCGGCCCCCGCCGCGTTGGCCTCCTTGCCGATGACCGAGACGCCGCGGTTGCCGACCAGCTTCTTGAGCGCCTGCTGCTTCTCCTCCTGCTCGTTGACCTTCTTGGCGCGCACCAACCCGGACTGCTCCAACGCCTTGCGCGTATCCTGGATCTTTTCGTTGCGCTGGCGCTTCTCCTGCCGAAGCTTGTTGTGCAACCGCTGCTTCTCTTCCGGCGTCATTTCGGATTTGGCGCCGTCCATGGCGGTCGAGTGACGCGAGCGCTCGTACACCTCTTCCGGCGCCAACATAGTGCTCGACGAGGCAGTGGCCGGCAGAGCCGATTCGATCGACACCGAAGGCGCGTTGGTGAGCGTCTGGATCGTCGCTTTCGGCGCCTTGGGCGTGAAGTGGGCGTTGGAGAGAGCGTCGAGCTTGTTAAAGATGTCGTCGTACAGCTGGGTGATCTCTTCGTGCTCTTTGGCAAGCTTGGCATCGGCTTCAGCGACGGGTGCACCGTCTTCGCCATCGGCACCGCGAGCGGCTTGGTACTCTTCTTCGTAGAGCTCGGCGAGACTCTTGGCGCTCTTGCTGTCCGAAAGCTCGAGCAGGCGGGAGGGGAGGAAGGGGAGCGCCTCCATCTCACGTCGACGGACGACGTCGTCAAAGTTGCGGTCGAGGATGCGTCGCTTGATGAGATCTTCGATGGATTCGGTCATCTCTTCGGTCACTTGGGGTGTCACTTTGGCTGTGCGTTCGAACTCGAGATCTTGCTCCAGGAGACTGTCCTGGGGACGGGCGCGGGAGCCGGCTTCTCCCATCAAGGTCCAGTCCTTCTTGGCAACGTTTTCGTCTTCGAGTCGAGCGATCTCCTCTTGGAGCGCAGCGACGCGCTTCTCGTGAGTCGAGAGCTTCTCTTGAGCATCTGCCTCATCGTCGCTGTCGGCGAAGAGATCGCCGGCTACGCGACGGGCTGTGTTGACACCATCGTCGTTGTCCTCCTCCTCCAAGTCTTCCTCCTCTGCGTTGTCTTCATCGTCCTCGTCTTGGCTCTGCTCTTCATCCTCCTCTTCGTCCGAGTACTGACCCTCGCCATCGCTGCCCTGGTGACCGACGGAAGACGTTTCTGATTCGACCTCGTCCATGTCCATGTCGTCATTGTCCTCGTCATCCTCATCCTCGTCTTGATCCATATCCTCGTCCTCGTCAAAGCGCTGAGCAGCGTCGACATCGTCAGTCGACGCGCCGATCATCTTCAGCAGCTCAGGAGTGAGGTCGTCAACCGACTTCTTGCGTGGCTTGATGCGACGGTACTCGATGGTGGTGTTGAAACGGATGCGACGCTTGCGGTCGGGCTCCTCGTAGACACGCTCTTTCGGTTCGTCTGAGGAAGACTCTTGGTCGACATCGTCATCGTCAGAGTCGCCTTGATCGACCTCTTCGTCTGCAGCAGCGTCCTCCTTGGCGAATCGAGCAGATGCTTTGCGCTTGCCGAACTTCTTGTTAAACTTGGCGGCTTTCGAGGGTGGCAGGAAGAAGTCGGCATAGTGAGCGTCGGCAGCATTGGCGAGACCTGCTTCTTCGTCGTCTTCATCATCCTGCTCTTCGTCGTCGAGTTCATCGTCGAGAGGCTTAAAGTAGTCGACCTGGTCTGCGATGTCATCGTTGTCGTTGTCATCGACCGGGTCAGCATCCTCTTGAGCGTCCTGTTCGTCGAGCTGTCGGTTGAGGTCATCTATCGAGAAGAAGTCGTCGTCGAGAGTGGGGTGGCGCTTGGCTGGACGCTGGGATGCTTTTCCTGGTCGGTCGAGGTCTTCGAGGAGTGACTTGGGAATTCCTGCGCTGTTTTTGCCTGAAGACTGTGCCCTGCTGTCCTCATCCTCGGAGTCCTCCTCATCATCTTCGTCTTCGTCTTCATCCTCATCCTCATCCTCCTCATCTTCGTATTCATCATCGTCGTCGTCTCCTACTTGCGACCGAAGACGCGGGAGCATTCCCATCTCTTGTTCCTCTTTGCGCTGGAGCTGTTCGGCCTCGGTTTTGAGTGGTTCGTAGAAGACTTCGGTGGGGTCGCCATCGCTGACGTCGGATGCGCCTGCATAAGCGGAGCCTTCGTCGTCGGAATCGTCGCTGGGGTCGGTGTGTAAACCTTCGTATTCCGCATCCATCTGTGCTTGAAGCTGGTCGCGTAATGCTGGGTCGATACCAAGGGCTCGAAGATCGGCGTCGCTGAGTTCGCTGAGGCGAACTTGCTCTTCCTCGGGATCGAGATCGTCAGACATATCGGAGTCGGAGTCGTCGTCTTCTTCAGAATCGGAATCTTCATCATCGTACTTGGGACGAGACCGTGAGCGCGAGGGACCTGCCTTGCTGCTTGCGTGTTGCTCTTGCTCCTCGTCGTCCTCATCCTCCTGTTCTTCCCGCAAGAGACCCTGAGCAAAGAAGCGCTCTACAATGGTGGACATTTTGGATGCTTTGAGGTCGATCTGTTCCCAGAGCTGCCGTGAGTCCATACCATCTGTGACCAGCTCGTCGAGCGGGGTGGCCTCGAAGAGAGGTGGAGGAGCGGCAGCATTGGCGCCACGCTTGCGCTTGCCTCCGGAGCGGGAAGCGCGTTGCTGGAGTAGCTCCGCTTTGGGGGTGATGGTTTCGATGAAGCTGGATATGGCGGGAACAGCGTCGGTCTCGGAAGCTATGGAGTGATCAAAGATTTGCTTGAGTGCAAGTACCGAGAGAGCGGAGACGGAAGCGTCAGGGTTTGCGAGACGCTCTGGCTGACTGGCGATGAGCTCCGCAAGTTGCTGCGCTTCGCCGAGGTTGGGTAGCGATACATCGAGCGTTGCATCAGGGTCTGCGGCTGGTTGAGCGGCAGCTGCGGGTTGCGAGCCCTTCCGCGGTGAGGGCATGTTGGCTAGATGCGGTTCGTACGTTCACCAAGGCGCAGCGGACGTGATGCGGATATGAGATTTGCTGCAGACCACTACCAGCGCGGAGCTAGGGCCATGTATGTGGGGTCAAATGAGTGTGACGGTGCGGAAGGTGCGGAGAGGAAGGGGTTGAGTGTGAGTAGAGCTTTTGGTGGAGAGGAAAGATTTCAAGGTTGGAAGATTCAAGGTGCAAAGCTCAGTTTCTCAGTTTCCGCACTTCCAAAATTTTCCGTTTTCGTGGAGCCCTGCATGACTTGCTGACTAAGCACTACTAAGCAGATAGACACGAAGGTCGGCTGCATTTTGTGTGCCTTCTGAACTCTAACAATTAGAGAAAAATCGCTCGCCGTGCACACCGGCAACTCGGTCGTGATAAAGATGGCTGGATGGCTGCACGAGACTTGGATTGGTTTGCAGCTGGGTGGAGTGCTCGATGCGAATAGCTGTGTGGACGATGTCTCGCCTGCACGAGAGCCAAGCCAAGCGGATGGATCAGACATTTCCGGCTACCGGCGATCTCGGCAAGAAGTTGTATGTATTCGCGAAGAGGATCGCATTGGTGCTTCGTAACTTATAATAGCTGATCCGCAGCAATGCCGTATTCTAGCAGCAAGAAGGCGGACACATCTTGCATGTGAAGCAAGCAAGATGCATGGTCTGACGGCACAAACAAACAATGCGAGACACCGACCCACGTCGGACCTTGGGAAAAGAGTAGCATGGTAAGTGAAGGCGGTCTCGCATCTCGCATTTCGCATCTGTAACCGAGAAACCTGATGCCAAAGAGGCCGAGCAAAGGGTACTCTTTCCTAGACTTGGACTAGGAACCGGGGTTTTGGCGATGATCTGAGATTGAAAAAGCAGAGAAATAAAGTGTTTCAATACGTTACACTCTGGAGCGGACGGATCGCTTTACCTGAACGATGAAGATGACGACGATTGGATCCCCTTTCAGCAGCGATTGATTGATTGATTGGTACGATGTCTGTAACTACGGCGGGCTGCATCGAGTGGTTGACTAACCAAACGCACAGCCGAGTCTAAAAAGGCGCATGGAATCGCACTGCGCAAATCCTTCCGACTCTTCTCTGCAGTTTATAGTTTCCGCTGCCAAGATACCGACAAAAGAAAACGCCTTTTTTTTTCCCATTTCCCGTTTGGTTGGACAGTGCCGTGCCACAGTGTGACAGCCCAAAAAATTGTATGAACGACGTTTTTTTTTTCTTTTTTCTTTTTCAACACATTCTCGCTCGGGACATCCTTTGGCATTGTGGTTGATGCTTTTTTGGCTGTGGCTTGGCTTTTCTTTCCCTCTCTCTCTCCGTCGGACCATATTGATGCTTGGCTCGTGACCACCACCACCACGTCCGCCACCAAAGGCTAGAGCAAGCTAGCAGCGTCATCTCTACGCTCCCTACCACCACCTTCGTTATACGCTCCTTTGCTCGAATTCCGGTCGCGACTCGTCCTTCTTTATAGGCTCAAGCGATATCTTTTTCTTTCCCAAACATTCTTTTATCGATCCATCGACTCTCTAATACACTCGCTCACGGCTCCCCGAAGCCCTCACTCGACCATGCCAAGCGCAACCGATACTGCCGGACCAAGCAGGTCTGGTAGCCGCGCTGGTGGCTTGGGAGGCAGATTCTCCTTCTCCAATCTCTCCGTCAAAAGCGCAGATGCAAGATCAGGCGCTCGCACTCCAAAGAACGGTCATCGCCAATTCCTCAGCCACCCTGGCCCTCGAAATGGCAAAGCTCGTCCATCCAACTTCTCCTCGACCTCCGTAGCAAAATCAACCGACGGCAATAACATCGCTCAGCTTTACGCCGTCTTTGGTCTTCCCAAGGACCCAGCAGTATGGACCTTGGCCGAAGAGGACTGCACGAATGGTGTCCACCACATCGAAGGCGCAGTGGGTCGTTTCTGGCGTCCTGAAGTCCTGGGCTGCTCCATTTGCCCACCCGTCAATCCCGTCGACGACTCGCTCAAAACCCCTCTCACTCCCAGCAGTCCAACCGACAAGAAGGACACCTCTGACAAGAAGAACGGCTCCAATCCCAAGTTCATCGAGATGGCCGACGGTCGAGGCGGTGTCGAAAGGGCAGAGACTGCTCGTGTCCTCTCCAAAGCCCTCAAGCTGTCCTTCACACGCGAAATCGAGATCTCGTCCGGTCCCATCAATTTCCCACCTTCATCCACTTCCCACACTTTTTCATTTAGCGTGCCTACAGTAAAGTCATCCGCTTCAGGCGGAGCCGCTCGTCCTTCCACAGACGTACGCAAGGCAAGCGCCCCCTTCTCCGTCGGTGCTGCCAACGTTCACAACGCACGCTCCTTCTCCGCTGTCGGCGAAGGTTTCGGCCTCGAAGGCGTCTCGTCTCGTCTCCCAGCCAACTCAGGATCTACCGGCGACGATACTCCCAGCGTCGCCACCTTCTACGGATCTGTTCTCACAGTTTGGAGTGCAGCCGACGAGAAGCGAGCAAAAGCCATCCGCAAAGAACTCAGTCGACTGGCAAAAGCACGCTCCTCCGGCCGTACAGGCGTCAACAAGTCCGTCAACAACCAGGGCGAAGACATCGAGGACGACTTCGAAGGCACCAGTGTCCTCGGTCATTCGCTTCTTCCAGACAACAACGCTTTCTTCATGCCCTACGCCATCTGCATCGTCTCAAGATACCCAATTTACAACCTTCTCGGCGACTGGAACAAGGCCGCTTGGTTCAAGTACAGCCGCAACATCGAGATGCACAACAAGCTCATGGCCGCCATCCTCCGTCATCCTGCACCGCGTATCGGCGAAACTTTCCGCCTTCAGTCACCCGACGAGGACCTCTCCTTCATTTGCACCTTCCCTGGTGCGCTTGACTGGGGCAGAGGCTTGCTCGGCATCGACTTTTCCATGTGGCCCCTCTTCAAGACGCTCTCCATCGACAATGTCCTCACCATCTGCGAAATCGCCTTGGCACCCGCAGGTCGCATCCTCTTCATGTCGCGCCATCCTGCTTTGATGGGCATGGCCGTCGAGACCATCAAGTACCTCGTCGAGCTGTGTGGCTGGAAGGGCGTTGCGCACCAGAACTGTCACGCAAGGGACGTGCGCATCTACCTCGAAGACCCTGGCTCCTGGCTCATTGCCATCAACACCGAACTCCGCAGCATCATCAAGCCGCCAAAGGAGGTCTGCATCGTCGATCTGGATATCAACTTTGTCAACTGCGCTCGTCCTCCTCTCAAAGCTCCCAGCAAGGGCGCCGCACGAGACAAGAAGCGTCGAAAGTTGATTGCCGCCCTCGGCTTTTCGTCGGCTGATTACACCATCCCTCGCGAATACGTCGAAGCCTTCCCAGGCGGTCGCTTCCGACCTCTCAGCAAAGTCGAGTCTTCCTCGCGTGACAGCCCCTACGAGCGCCTCGAGAGCCCATCATGGTGGGATCAAGGCGCACTCGTCGGTGTTTTCGACCAGGTTCTCCACGAAGGCACCAAGCCGAGCTTCTTGAAGAAAGTTCTTCGCATTCGCTCCGAAAAGCAATTCGTCGCTTCCGAGACCGAGCTTGCTGCTGTCCTCGCGCTGCGCAAGAGGGCCAGCAATTTTGTCGATGCCCGCGACGGTCTTGAGAACAAGATCGGAAGGCTCAACAAGCGGCTTGCTTTCCTCATGAGCGAAGGCGAGATGTGGCGACAGCAATTCGACAAGATCCAGCAGCTCGTCGATCGACTCACCCGCGAAGCCAGCGAACTTCGCACCAAACTCGACAAGGAGCGCAGAGAATCCAGAAGGCTCAGCTCGACATTGCAGCAAAGAGACATGGAATACGTGCAAGCACAGATCCAGCTCAAAGACACGGAGCAAGCCCGCGAAAAGGCGCAGGCGGAGTTGTTGCGCATGCGAACCGCCATGGAGAACCTCGAGTCCGAGCGCGAAGCCATGATGGATGAAATCCGAAACGTGCTCAACAGCAACGGTGCCGACGAGTCTGGCATGTCCTCGCTCACCAACTTGCAGAGCATGACGCAGGCATTCGGCCGCATGGAATCTCCAGCGCCGAGCGACATGACTCACAACACCGAGATGCACATCCTCAAGTCTCGCGCGTTAGCCGAACAGCGTATCTCGATGGGCCGACCTCGTGCCGATAGGAAAGACTCTGTCGCTGCCCACACGGATGCCCATGCCAACACCAGCAACGCTAATGGTAACGCATCCACCTCGAACCACTTCCCCGACGAGCAGATGAACAGCGAGATTCAGAAGCGTACGACCGCCGTCACTGACCAAATCGCCAAGATTCAGCAGCAGCTCGAGTCGACTCTGACTCAGCTGGAAGGTCGTCGGTCCGCCACCTTTGAACGTGGCGTCAACGGTCGTCGCATGTCATCGTCCTCGGTAGGCAGCTTCCGATACGAGCATGGTCCTCCCTCGAGCATCGGTCATCACAACGCCGTCGCTTCGAGTATTGGGCACGGTCGTGGCCTTGACTCCAATGATGCTGCGCTTCCTGTTCGTCCGTCGGAGGAGATCGAGACCATCGATGCTCATCGCTCCGGTCCGCTCCCGCGTCGTCAGCGTGCGACTTCTTCCACCAACCATGCATCGTCCGCTCGCTCCAACAACGGCCACCTCGCTCGACCTGCGCCTGCTTTGACTCCCAAGAACCCCTCGCGGATTCGTCGCGACTCGATCGGCTCGACCAACGCCGCGCACACCGAGAAGAGCTCGATGGAAGCCAACGGTCACGTCACTTCTTCCCCGCCCAGCGAGACGCAGCCGGAAGCAGCAGAAGCTGCAAAGTCTGTTCCGTCTTCTGCAGCCGTTGCAGGCGCTGCTGCTGGAGCTGCTGTCGCTACTGGAGCAGCCGCTGCTATTGTGGGCGCTGCCGCGTCGCCTGCAGCAGCATCTGCTGAGAAGGGTATGGATGTCGCCGCCAACGAGCCTGCCGATCAAAGTCTGCCCGTCAACGGCGCCACCGTTCTCGCCGATCGCAACACGCCCAGGCCAGATGTGCCCAGCGATCAAAGCGGCGAGGACATTGATCTGTCGCGCAAACTCGACGAGCTTGAGCTCGAGACCAACGCCAATGCCGCCGACCAAGATGCAGATGCGGACAGCGACGATGCGGCACTCAACATGTTTGAAGAGCCGGACGACTTCCGACCCAAGACGCCGCCGCCGACCGTCACGTATTACGAGTTCCCTGGTACGCTCTCGAAGGTGACGCTCAACTTGGTCGGCGCGCATCCGCTGTGGGGACATTTGGCATGGAATGCCAGCTTCATCCTTTCCGACTTCCTCTGTGCGCACGCTCTGACCTTGACCAAGGGTAAGCGAGTGTTGGAGCTCGGTGCGGCAGCTGGATTGCCGAGTATCGTTTGCAACTGGGCTTCCGCATCGCATGTCGTAGCTACCGACTATCCGGATCAAGCGCTGATCGACAATTTGACGAAGAATGTTGTGCTCAACTGTCAGGATGATTCTTCGCCGCTTCGGGGACCTGGGAAGTCGTTTGTTGAAGGATATATTTGGGGACGTGATCCGTCGTCGTTACTCGAAAAGGTTGCAGACGAACAAGGAAACCCGGGCAAATTCGATCTCATCCTCCTCTCCGACCTCGTATTCAACCATCAAGCTCACCCGGCACTGCTCGAAACGTGCGAAGCGTGCCTCGCCGACGCAGATGGCGAAGAGATGGAAGGTAGCATGCGAACCCCCTGCGTGCTGGTGTTTTTCACGCACCACCGACCGCACCTGGCGTACAAGGATATGCAGTTCTTCGACATGGCAGAGGTCAAAGGCTGGAAGTTTGAAAAGCTCGGAGAGTGGTTCAGAGAGCCCATGTTCCCCGAGGATGAGGGCGACGAGGTGGTCAGGTCCACGATTCATGGGTTTAGGCTGTGGAGGGCGTAGGAGTGTATTGGTAATCGAGATGGTTTGATGTGCGGTTGCGATTGCGTTAGTGTACAGTGTGTGCGGGAGATAGTGTGTGCGGGGGATAGTGTGTGCGGGGGATAGTGTGTGCGGGAGATAGTGTGCGCGGGGCATAGTGTGTGCGGGAGATAGTGTGTGCGGGAGACAGTGTCTGCGGATGTGGTTGGACAGAATGAAGCGCGGACGATTGGGATTTTGATCGTTTGAGAATTTGTGACTCGTGTTGCTGAGAAATGCATAGTGTTTGCTAGCTTGAACCGTTTTTTCTTTCTTTCTTTGGAGATGGAGCGATGATGGTGAGCGCTGCAAAGGTGGTTGGGGGGAGAGCGGGAAAGTCGTAGAAGCGATTTGGTCATGATGGAGCGCGTTCTGAGGCGGATGAAGTGAATCGTTGACGAGGAGCTGCTTCGGGTGATGTTTTTCACTTCGCTGGACGAGGCTGTATTGATGAATAGACATCACGAAGCAGAGGGTTAGCAAAGATAGCGACGAGCCAACGTTCGAGAGAAGAAAAGGAGAAACTCACCAAAGCACGCACAGCCTGCATCACCGTATCGTAGCCGAACGTCTCGACGAGGCCCGATACCTGGTCTTGCACGGACTGGGTCGATCGCGCTTCTGCACGTCGTAGGGCTTCGTAATCTTTGATACGGTCGAACTTGCCACCGAGTAGCCCCTCCTTGCGCCCAAACACCTGAAGATCGGCCTCCAAATACGTCATGCCCCGGTTGAGGCACTCTTCGTACTCTCGAACGGCCTCGTTGTTGAGCCACAATTTACCCCAGTCGCACGGCACCTTGAGGATCTGGCTGCACTTGTAGCACTTCCAGCCCTGACGGTTGGCGAGAGGCGGTTCGCAGACTCCATCGCGGCAATGAGAGCACGAAACGTGGTGTCGAATGGTGATGATCTGCCGGGCGAGGGCGAAGGCGGATTTTTTGGATGGTTTTGCCGTATACCAAGAAGTTTGCGTGATATGATCTGCGCCGCCGATGGGGTTGACTGATGCGTTGGCGGTCGAGGGACCGGGATTGCTTGCTTGAGCTTGCGATACGGCGGGGGTACTGGGACGATGGGAAGGCTCGCCATCGGCATGATCTTGCGGAGCGTTCGAACCCTGGTTGGGAGGAGCAGGAGTGCCTGCAGCTTTGCTGCGCGGCTCGTCGCTCCAAACGTTCACATCACCAAATAGTTCGAACGGCGAATACGACGAATCTTCATCCTCAACGTATGAGCGCTCGGTCTTGACGCGTCGAGGTCTGTCCATGGTGCCGAGTGACGCTGGAGACGGAGCACACTTGATCGGGCGTTGTTGGAAGCGGTTTAGAAGGTAGTGGTCGGAGGGGAAGAAAGGGGAAGAGAAAAGGTTGCTCGCCGAGTTTAAATGCGAAAAGCGGAAGACGAAGAAAAGCCTTGACTCAGGAAAGCCTTGCGGAGAATGATTCACGGTTGCGCCATCTGAAATGAAAGAAGCATCCTCACTTCGTGCCGAAAGCTTATTTTGGTGGCGTATGTGCCATTTGCCTGATCAATGCGTTGTGACAATCGGGTGATCCGCTTACAGAGTATCATCGACGCTCAAACTTTAGATGTCACACGAGCAATCACACCGCAATCACAGCGTTTCGAGTCGTGTGAAAGTTTCGGCAGAACCGACGTGTATCGACGCTGTCAATCAATGAACAAAGTTGGACTTTCCCGAGTCGCATCGGAAGAACCTTTTTTGACGTCTGTTTGGTTTTTCCGCACGTCAGTTGTCTATGTCAAAGAGCGCTTGCGTCAGTGCGATAATTGCATAGCACGCTCCGCTGGCATTCGGACGTACTCAGACCTTGAAGGAGGATGACTGGGAATTGAGAAAGCGAGAGCGAGAAGGGAGCAAATAAACGCTGCAAGACCCTGCTCAACGCATGAAAATCGATCTGAGCACAGTGCATGAAGCGAGGGCTCGGCAGGTGAACACAAAAGAACTAACTTTAGCGCTCATGCATGCGCTCGAGACCGTGCGCTTTGCAGCCCGCGTGGGTCAGGCAATAGGGGAGGCCTCGGCCCTTTATGAAAAATCGTTTGAAAGAAGAATAGTGAAAGGTATCATTTCGTAACGAGAAATACAGTGGTTTGTCCAACATCGACGTCAAACGCTGTTCATTCCGAACAAAGCCTGAAGACGATGCTAGGGATGCGCGAGACAAAACAGTACGTCAAGCGTACGCTGTTCATTCGAACAAAGCCTGAAAACGATGCTTAAATACGTGGAGACAAAACAGCACATCAAGCGCGAGAAGTCTCGACACGCTTCTCTCCAGCACCGACGAGGTTCCTGTCGAGCTCGATGAGAGGAGCGGGTCGCTCGACGTTCTTCTTCCTGAGAACCTGGGTCTTGAACCAGTACGGGAACGCCTTGGTGTTCTGGTGCTTGATGAAAGTCTTGTGAGGAACGCTGAAGACGGCGTCGAGCTCTTCGAGAGTGTAACGAGCCGTTTCGGGTACGAAGAACCAGATCAAGATGAGAGCGATCACGTTGAGACCTGCGTAGAATCCGAACGCGCCCGTCGGCGTCATCGCACGAAGCATTCGCGGGAAAGTGATACTCAAAACCGCAGCCCAGAACAAGCAGGTGGCAACGGCCCATGCCATACCCTGTTCTCGCTGAGCAAGAGGGAATACCTCGGCGCTATAAGTAAACGGAACTGGGCCCTCTCCCACGCTGTAAAAAGCTGCGAAGATGTAGATGAAGAGGGCCACCAAACCAAGTCGAGTCTTGTTGCCCTCGCCGGGGATCAAGAAGCAAAGACCTGCGGCGAGTAGCGTCCAAGCCATCTGCGGGAAAGTGAACAGCAAGAGGCTGCGGCGACCGAAAGTGTCGATGGTGATGAGCGCGGGGAAGGCGAAGAGGAAGTTGATGGCTCCGAAGCCCACTGAAGCATATAGAGCTTGCTTGGCACTCGAGCCACTCTCCTTGAAGACTGTTGTGTCGGACGACGTCAGTGGGATCAGATAGGTAAGACCAGGTCAGTTTTTCATGCTGCTTTTTGCTGTTCTGATTCAATCTAGACTTCAGAAACTTGCCTGTCGAACTATAGAATGCGATTATATTGATGCCGCACATTTGCTGTGCTGTCTGTCTGTCTACGTGGTTGATGGTGGATTGGACCGGTCTCGGGCCCCATCAACGGAGATGGTCTCGTCCCACGACCACGCCTGCTGTCTCGTCGAGAAACGGCTCCTCACCGCCTTCTTCGAGACAACAAACGCAGGGGCACAAGCCGCCTCCGCGACGAAAGCCAATCTTGCCGCCACCGGGGTTGCTGAAGAACCGCAAGGGCGGTACGAACCCCTGTCGGGGAGGCGATGGAGAGCGAGGAAAGCGAGCCTCTAGGGTGGTGCCGGCGGCGTAACGCCGCCGGGGCCCCTCCACGCCTCGGAAAGGGAAAGGTAGGGAGAGGAGCGCGTACGCGCTCCTCTCCCCATGTTTCCACCCGCTTGCGCAGGTCCGGGTTCTAGTCAAAGTTGAAGTATGGGCTTACCGGTCTCGTTGTCTCGTCGATGTGTGTTCTCGTTGGTGAGTGCTGGGCGGTCGTCTGTCTCGCTGTCTCGTGAGTATGCCTTGGTCGTATGCGTCGGATGGTCGTCTGTCTCGTTGTCTCGGTATCTCGTCGCCTCCAGTGCTTACCTGTCTCGTTGTCTCGTGCTCCCTCTCTGCCTCGATCTCGTACTGCCTTCCCTTCTCGGTCTCGTGTCTCGGTCTCGTGCAACAATACCTCGGTCCCCCTCGTCGGACCGTAACCCGCACCGCTCCACCACTTACCTTGTCGTCCCCTTTCTCGCTCGTGTCCCGCAACTTTCTCGAGACCGACTCGCAACTGTCTCGTTGTCTCGCCGTCTCGTATTCCCCCCACAACCCTTCCCGCCCCCTCGCGTCTCCCAACTGTCTCGTGCCTCCTCACCCCACTCACTCCACCGCCTCCTCCCCTTCCTCCACGCTCCCCCACGACCCATCAAACAAACTATCCACCCCACGACCCATCAAACAAACTATCCACC
>MJEU01000068.1:0-102674 GCA_001748505.1 Sporisorium iseilematis-ciliati | reverse complement strand
GGTATCGCCTAGTCAGTACTGCGGTGGGGGACCACGCGGGAATCCTAGGTGCTGCAGTTCCTTTTTTCCCGGCCTTTTTTTCTTGCACTTTTTTGGCCCAAATTCTGGCATTACTTTCTTCGCTCTCGATTGTACTCTTTCTCATCAATACACTCGCCTAGCTCGACATGGTTTGCAGGCTCGCTATTCAACTCGTAGACAGCCCCATGCACACACAACGACGGGATTGATACAGCACCGATTGTGATTAGAGAAACAAAAATAAGATGATAGATTGTCAGGCACCTCATGGCTTCCACCACTTCTTCTTCTTGGCCGCTCCCGAATCGTCAGCATAACTAGTTCCCGCCTCATGGCCAAACTGCGCTTGCGCCGCGGCTGCCGACGACGCCGTGACAACAGGCATCGAGACGGAAGGCGGTAGCGAGGCTCGCGTCTGGGCATACGCATCCTCGATCGCCGACTCGAACCCATCCGAGCTCTCGTACCGGTCTCGGTGGGCACTGTTCCGGTGGTCAATCGACGATCGGGGCATCGAGTAGTTGCGCGGCAAAGCCGTCTGATCGGTTGAATGTCGACGCGCAGATGCCGTATCTGCAACAGCAGCAGCAGCCATCGCACGCCGAGGTTGCACCGATACAAACGTCGACCCATCGTCAGCTTCGAGCAGCGTGTCCGCCGGTGGTACTCGAGATGCGTCGCCTCCTCCCGACTCTGCGACGGATGCAGCCTCGCCCGTGGCCAGTCCAGAAGGCATGGAGAGCCGCGAGAAAGAATGACGACTTTCTTCTTCGGCCCGAAGGTTACGATACGCCTCACGCAGCTCTTCGTCCGAGCCGTGTCCATCATCGTCGTCACCAAGCCTCGTAAAAGTCGGGCGATAAGGCATGGTACCTGCAATGACAAATGGACGCTCTGCAATACTACGATGTCCGCTTGCTTCGCCTCCACGAGCTGCGATGCCATCGTACGAGAAGCCAAGCGAGTTTGAGTTGTCGAGACCAGCTTGCGATGACCGGCCACCAGATCTAGCAACGCCAAGACTCTTTCTGCGCGCGGCTCTTGGTGAAGATGGATCGAGAGGCGCACGATTCGATTCGAAGCGATCATGGTCGACGTTGGCCGGCTCTATCAACCTCGAACGTGCGTTTGCCGCACTGACCGTGGCTCTGCGACTCCGCGCACGACCGATGGAAGACCTGGGCGAAGCATCGCTACCATCGCCATCGCCAACGACCAAGGTGCTCAGGCTACCGTTTGTCGACGAAAAAGACGCGACCGAAGTGTCAGCCTGATTACCTCTTGACGGCGACGAGCTTCGGAACGGGGCCGTCGGCGACATTGCGGCTCGTTGCAACCGCTCCCATGGTATCGGACGAGGATCGTAGCCGGCTTGCTCGATACACATGCCTGCAGTGTCTTCGATGCGACAGCAAATGTCGATGAACTCGTGCGCCTTTCGCTTGATCCGAACGGCTTCACTCTCGGCGCCGCCTTCTTCGCTCTCGCTGGCACTCGATGCCGCCAGCAAATCATCTTGCTGCATCTCATGCTCGCGCTCCTGGGCGGCGTCAGCAATGAAGCAGACAAACGAAGCGAGTGCCTGCGGCTGATCAAGCATGTAGGGAGCGCGTGGGATCGCCTCGCGATGGAGTGGCGACAGCGAACCAAGTCGACGGGAGGCTGCCGCCTGCAGATCTGCATCGCCGTCCAGGCGCGTTCCCAGCAACTGGACAGGAACCGCTGTAGGTGGCTCGGTCGAGACGACACTGATGTAGTCGTCGTACGCAGACGAGTAGGTGCGCAAAAGGTCGTTGAGCGGAACCAGCTCCCAGTCCTTGTCCTTGTCGAACGCCGCCTTCTTGCTAGCGAGGGCGAGCAACACTTTGCTGAGCAGCAGAAGCTTTCGTTGAGCGGCGCGACCAGGCTGAGATGGGGTGAGGCCGTACAGCTGAGGAGCGTTGAGAGCAGCACAGAAGAGTCGCAGAAACACAAAGGCACCTACACCTTGGATGCCCGGTCGCGTCGATTTGGAGCTGCGGTAACGCTCATTGACCTTGCACCGGATCTGATGAAGAACGGTCCTGAGGTCAGGAGGACAGCTGTGGCGCTGGCGATAGATGTTCTGCCACATGTTCTCGCTGAGTTTGCGAAGAGCATTTGTCGTCATGGGCCCATCGGGGATGGCATCGAGGGCATTGGGCGGCAGCGAAGGTGGCGAACGGATGGACGTGCTGAAATCGAAACCTTCGTCGCCGCCTGCGGAGCCAGCGCTGCTGCTGGACATACCCGTGTCGGGTCGAGAGGGCGACAGAGGATCGTGACAGATCTTGCGAACGGTCGGACCAAGACAATCATCTAGCCACGATAGCGCCAAAAGCCTCTGAAAGTGATCGACGGACCTTGAGAGAAGCGTGTTGGCGCGGAAGAGCAGCTCCGGTTCCATCTTCTCACCCCAGTTGACGCTCTCTGCTTCGATAAGCGTAGAAATGCGCTCAGTGATGGTGCCCGAGGCGGCATAGATGCGAGTGAGATGCGATATGATGAGATCTTCACGCATGGTGGAGGAGAGTTGACGCACCATCTGGGGCGCGTCTGGAGCATGAATGCGCTGATACACCTCGTCGTACATGCTGAGGGGCATGACTGCACCCTCGTGAAGGCGAATGGACACGTTGAGCTCGCCGACGACGCCACGGTGGAAGTTGGTGGGAATTTTTGAGTCGTCCTCATCGATCTGCTGCTGGGAGAGCGATGGGAAGGTCGAGATGGACCAGATGGGGAAACGGCCTTCGATGTCCTCGTTCCTACGCAGCGTCTCGATGGGGATCTCGACGAGTCCAAGCAAGATGTACTTGCTGCCGGCTTGGGAGGGGGAGCTGGTGAGAGAGGTGCCGGTCTTGAGGGTAGGATGGAGCACCTCGATGATGAGCGACTTGGCGTCGCCTACGTCTTTGAGCTTGAACTTGTCGACGGCAAAGGCGTTGTCGCTCGAGTGAGAGAGGCTGGTGCGTGCGACGAGTTCGCCATCGAGACGAATGCGGCAGTAACGGTCGAAGCGGGCCTTCTCGAACTTGTCTTTGTCACTGATTCGCTGCTGTGCTGAAGATCGGGATGCGACATTGTAGCTCGAGGCGCCGCCAGCTGAGGTAAAGGAGCTGGGAGCGGTTTCGTTGACCGAGGATGGGATGTTGACGAAACGATGTGCGCCGGAATGACCGCTGAGAGGACCCGAGGGGAGCTCGCCGCCGTTGGAGCTTGCGTCATCGCCTGTCTGCGAGTGGGTGTCGAAATGAGAGGTAGCACGCGATGCTGGTCGACTCGAGCCGCTGCCTGCATTGTCATCTAGATCGTGATGGGGACGAAAGCTGCTGACGGAGGGCTTGGCATTGTGACGAAGGCGTGAGCTTGGTCTCGAGCCGGGTCGCGAGCCTGCACGCGACGATCCAGACATTGCATCTTCGGTGAGCGGTTCTGAGCCTGGAGAATCGTCTTGCTCTTCTGAGCGCAGAGAAGCGAGCTGATGGGAGAGGGAGCGTGGAGGCTCGCCAGGTGTGGTGGGAGCAGAGCCGGCGGTGGCGCTCAGAGGGGAGCCGGGTGGATGTGCAGAGGCGGGGGGCGACGGGGCGAATTCGGGAGCCGAGTCGGCGAGTTCTGCAGGCCATTTGGGCATGATGCTTTTGGCGTCCGAGATGGTGATGTCGAGCTGTCGAAAGAAGCGATGGGTGCCGCCTGAGTTGACGGTAGCAGCTGAGCCGTAAATTTCAGGCCTGGTATAGATGAGGAGGAGCGCTCTGACGTATTGGAGCTGTTGTTCGTTCTTGAACTCGATGAAGATGGGGTCAGAGCTGCGTGCTCGCTCCTGCTGCAATGCTGCCTCTTGCTTGCGAGTGGTGATGGAGACTTCCGCTTTTGGCTTGACCTGCCTGGGTTGAATGGACAGGATGTGCGGTCGGGCGAAGAGCGAGTCGTCTACGCGGCGAACGTCCGAGGTGGAGAGGGCACCACAGTAGAGCGAGTGGGTGAGCGAGTTGCCGTCGCCAAAGATGGAAAGGCTGCCGTTCTCGCGCACGAGTAGGGTGGCACGCTTCCATTGACCGAGCAAGCCGACTGACGAGGAAGGGGTATTGAGACGAGCCTTGCTTGGTTTCTCGCGCAGCCAAGAGGAGCCGCCGTGTCGAAAGCCGAAGGAAGCGCGTTCAAAGATGGCTTCGTGACTCGGGTCTGATGTGCGGCTGTGAGAAGACGAGGCGCGCATGGAGAGCTTCTGCTTGACATGGGCAGCATCGCGGAAGAGTGGGGCTCGAGCCAGGGTGGACGACGAACTCTTGGAAGTGGATGGCCACCAGACGAGGATGTTGAGAGAAACTTCGGCGTCGCCAGCAGAGGCAGTACGAGGAGAAGTGTAGGTGGAGGCGGAACCGGAGCGTAGTCTTGAATGGCCTGGACTATGGCGCGGGGTGGGAGGCGGCGACGTTGGACTGAAAGGGGCAGTGTTGTGCCTCATGTCGGATCTTGCTGCTGGAGATACGGCATCCGAGGCTTGGGTGGTGAAGCCAGACCTTTGCGGTGAGTTCAAGGAGGAGGGTGAGAAGGAGTTGGACGCAGGTTGTGCAGTGTTGTAGGTGCGGCTGTAAGAGCTCGAGCTGGGAATGGAAGAAGGCAGCTGTGCTAGGGTATAAGACGAAGAAGGGTCGTCTGTGGTATGCGAGTGCTGCTGTTGCTGCTGTTGCTGTTGCTGTTGCTGTTGCTGCTGCTGCTGCTGCTGCTGTTGTCGGTGCTGCTGATATTGCTGTTGATGCTGGACTGTGGCACGGTTCTCGCGAGCAGTGGTATCGGTCTGTGTGGAGGAGTTGCCGTGTGCGGCAGAGGAGGAAGATGACGACGAGAAAGACGCAGGGGAAGGGAGGCGACGAAGGGGGTGAATGGGGGCAGTCGAGGAGGAAGAGCGCAGTGTATGCTGCTCATCTCTTGGACGTGGCTTGGATCGATGTTGGTGTTGCTGCTGTTGCGAGGCCAAAGCGTCTGGAGAAGCGTGCGATTGGGACCGCGTGGACCTAGGAGAAGAGCCATGGTGCATCGATGCTGACGAGGAGGCGAGGTAGGGCGGAGTCACGATAGCGGCAGCATTGGGACCTGAGGCAGCTGACGAGAAATGAGAGCGATCCAAGCTGTTGCGCATGAAGCGGCGTTCGGGCCCGTCTATTGATGCATCGCGTGCAGTCGCGTGTAGAGGCTGGGGAAAAGTGCGCGAGGAGGGAGATGAAGGTGTTGAACGGTGGTTGGCAACCATGCGTCTGAAAGAAGAGGAGGGAGGATCGGCAGAATGATGGGTTGATGCAGAGAATGCGGTTGTTGTGGTGGAGGAGTTGGCTGTCGAATGCTGAGCAGATTGATACATCTGCTGCTGTGATTGGTGCTGCTGCTGTTGCTGCGGAACATAGTCCGGCCAGAGAGGATGAGTGCCGCTCATGGCTTTTGTCGAGCACGACTGCAGCCAAGCCAACGGCCAAAGCAGAGCCAGCCCAAAGCAAAGCCCAAAGCAGAGCAGTCGAGGCCCACCAAAAGGCTCAGTCGCTCGCGTCCCTTTTCGGTTTAAAGTTGGAGCTGCATGTGACTGTTGAGAAGAAAGAAAGGGAGAGTGTGTGTGCTGTTCCGATGCAGTATCGCGAGCTTGTGACTTTACAAAGGACACACAAGACAGAACAAAAGGCGCAAAGGTGTCGACCACACAATAGCATCTGCCGACCGTGGACCCACAATCACGGAGCAGCCGCTGCTCAGATCTCACTTTTGTATTTTTCATGCATAAATGCGATTCTTGAGAAAAAAAGAAAAAAAAAATCAATTCAGATCTCAGTCACAGTTACAATGTGAGCAGCCTACAATCGGAACTGTTCCGAACCTGGCCAACGACAACATCGAGGTTTGCAGCTCCTCACATCATTCAATCCATGTCCCCATTCACCCTCACTCTGGACGCATTCAAGAGCGCATACATTAACACGCTCCCGTCCTCGGCCATAATCTAGAGAAGCAAGGTTTGATTTTTTCGTCGCTTTGTGTGCATGTGCGTAAAAGGGGGGAAAAAGCAATGAGGAACAACAAGTACACAACGTCCCGTATGCCAGGACGTTTATAAAAGGGAGGGAAGCAGTCATCGACAATGAGAATTGACGACGGTTGCCATGGCCATGTCAACCGAGCAAAGCGAACGACCAACTTGGTTGAGACATGGCTAGACTGTAGGAACATCGATCGGTAGAATGCGATGTCCCTTCAGAACCATTTTGGGGTGATGGATGGTGATGTGTGTATGGACGTAAGAATGAGCCGAATGAATGCTGCGACTCGAGACTCCGTGAAAGAGGGTTCTAGAGAAAGAGACAAGATGCTGATTTGCTGATGTAAGACGAGACGCTTAGTTGTCCGAGGAGAACATGAAGCTGACGTCACGGCCAGTGAGCTTCTTGTAGACCGACGAGAAACTGTCAAGCTTGTACTCGAGCGAGGTGGCGTCCTTCGAGTCCAAGAAGCACTTGATCAAGCGGCTGCCGTCAGTGGCAACACGGGTGCGCTTGCCAGTGATCTCCGAGGGGTAAACAAGGTCCTCGAGGATCGACTCGTGCACGGCGGTGAGCGTGCGCGAGTGGGGACGGGGCTGCTGGTTACGGTTCTTACGGCTGGGCTTGCCGAGGATGCGGCGCTGGCCGACAAAGACAACGTGACGGTCCGAGAACTTCTTCTCGAGCTCACGGGTGAGACTGTGGAAGCGAAGCCAAAGAGCAAAAGAATCAGTATACTGCCTCGAAGAATGGGGGGACAAGGCGGCGATCGAATCATAGCAGCAGTAACAGCAGCAAGTTCAAGCTATTCTCGTCCGTCGTGTTGCCTCCTTCAATTGCCTGCGCCGTGTCGGAATCTGCCAGGGTCATTGTAAAAGTCCTCCATAGCTGAACTACCTCCGTGCGCAACTCTTTCTCTGCGCTCCTTCTTAGCTTCATCCTGCCCATGGAAAAAGGCTCGTCTTCTTGTCATCCTCTGCTTCTACGTGTTGCTCTCATCGACATTGATGCATCCTGCTGCCTTTGCCCTGCTTACTTAAACCACGCTTTCTGTCGTCGCTCGCCTTCTGTTGCTGTTGCTGCTGAGTATGATCGTCGCTATCGTAGTAGACTTACCGCTGCTGGATCTTGTGGAAAGCCTTGAGCTGGGGCATGGGGACAAAGATGACGATGGCCTTCTTGCCGCCCTTGACCTCGATCTCCTTGGCGCACGAGATCTGGAGGGGTCGGAGCTCAGCCTTGAGCTCAGAGACGTTCGACTCGAGGTCAATCAGAGCCTGAGCGACAACGGTCTCAACCTCGTCGGCGGGGCCGGTGGGGGCGTTAGCCGTGCGGAAGATCTTCTGCTGGACGGAAGCCATGTTGACTATGAAGGGGACGGAGTCTGTTGGGGCCAAGAAAAGGGCGAGCGGGTCAGCTCAACTGGTCGCTTGCTTTCAAGCACAATTTGCAAGAGTCGTTGGTCGATCGTCATCGCTGTGTCGCTGTCGTTGGATATGGGTTGCTGCTGAAACATGCCGCGATGAACGCTGAGACCTTGAGTCGAGTTTGTCGAGTCTTTGTCTTTGTTGTCCATGTGTTCTTCCAGTCAAAATACTGGACACGACCGAGATTACACTGTCTGTGCCTTTCTTTCCCTACCGTACCAATCCGAGCTCTTCTAGGACATTGCATCAGTCGTCCTTGTTCCTGTGAAATGTTCTGAGGGCAGCAGGCAACTCGATTGACGCTGCATCGACATGACTGCACTGCATGCCGATCTGAAGACAGTTGTGATTGGTGTACGACGACGGCTGTGATCCGACATACGTTGGCCCGCCGATGGACAGCGTATCGAAGGTGCAAAGACATGATCCGTTCTTGCGGACAACACGCGAATATCAATCATCAATGTCCTATCCTGTAACCTTGCCTGTTCTACCTTCTCGCATGTCCTAATCTAGGCATTTAGTGATGATCTCTCCTGCAGTTTGTGTCGACCATGGTGGCGGTGTTATGCTACGTGTGTCCTGGCAGCAATAGAGGATCCGCTGATATGTGCATGGTGCTGGTTGGTCTGCACTTGGTGTTGCAAGATGCTGCAGTGGTGTGCTGTTGGTCGATCTTTGCTGGCGAAAAGAGCGGCTGTACGTACGATGCGACGAATGCTGGCGATGCTGCGATGACAATGGTGGCGACGGTTGACTCGATTGGTGTAGTCAAACTTACCTTGAGGATGAAACACCGGGTGATGACTGGTGAGGGAAAGAGATCGTAATGGCAAGAAGATCCGAGGTCGATGTCAGTACAGCAGAGCGACCCGCCTCGCTCAACGACCAACAGCTCCATCTCCATCACACAGAGACTCACTCGAGTTGTGGAACGCGCTTGCTGGTCAGTCTCTGCGACTTGGTTTCACTCTCTGAGAAAATCGAGGCTTGCTCACCAGTCAACTTTGTCAACAGCAGGCTCGACCCGCTTGGCTTGCTTCCAGACTGCAGATGTGAGCCTTTGCTGCGTCTCTTGAGCTGCAACTCTGTTTGACGAGCCTCAGGGCTTGTGACGGACAAGGAGAATTTCAGAATTCTTCGCGCGGTTTGTATTCAGAAAGCTCGGCCGAGCTCTCTTTCTGTCACGTTGACCGATTTCGAATAGGAAATCGTAAGCATTCGAATCTTTGGATTCAAATTTGGATATTCAAAATTCAAGTCCGGAACGAGACTCTTCTTGCCTGGCCAAGGCAGTCCAGGCAAGCCAGCGGCTCAAATGAACGAGACTCAGCGTCCGCTTGGGTCACAGCTCCAAGTCAAGGTGGCCTTCGACGTTCGACCAGACAGGCGAGCCACGCCAGAGTCGCTGATTCGTTGGCTAGCCAGTGCAGCCCAACGCCCGACGAGCGAGTCGGTGGACAACAAAGATTCGTGCTTGACATCGTCCGTTCTCTCACCGATCCATCCTTCCTCAAGACATATCGATTCATCATGGGTAAGTGATCACCGCAAACTGCAAATCGCCCATCCTATCGCATCTCACACACGGCAACAGCATCGACAATCAGCAGCAGCATCGCCGTCACCGACTTTCGCCGTATCCATAGCATATTCATCAAATGGCGAATCATCATTTCGAGACCGTCCGACGATGACGGCGCACTTGCAACAAAGTCGTGACACCTAGCAGCCAGCAACAGCATCATCATCATCGCGAGCAAGTCGCAAGGGCGGCTTGATTTATTCTAGACGAACAGCTGTCACCGCAGAAGCAAAAGTTGTGGGCACAGAGTCACGACAGCAGCATGGCATCTACGGGCGGCATGGAAACGGAACACCATTTAGCTACGTTCGACTCGCATGCAGCCAGGTAACAGGATGTTCGGTACGGTTACGAGTGCTCAGCATAGCGACTCTGACCCTCGCATCGAGGTCCTTTGGTCCCCATTGTGGCATGACCCCTACCGCCATTTGCTCTAGGAGAGCAGCACTGCCATTGATTGGGCCAGCCGCTGCATCGCTACGAGCATCTTTGCATCATCCGGGTCACGACTCTTGCCTTCAACCTTTTCCTCGAAAAGATCACCAGATCCGATGTTTGGCTTTAACTCAATCAGAACGACAGTCAGTCCCACAGTCGACTTCCCAGTCTCCCGTGTGGACGGCCACACCAGACTTCCGACATACACCAGCTTCCAAAACAGATTTCTCGAAGTTCCGCCTCCAATTTCCAACCTGCTTCTGCTGCGTTCGTGGATGCGATCAGGATTGGGTTTGCATCAACATCGAAGCAGTCGCATTGATGTCAAAACGATCTTTGCTTGCTTCGTAACTCCTCTCAAACATCGTCACTAACCTCATTCTCAACTTTGTTATCACCTCCTCTCCCTCCCGCAGCTGTCGGAAAGAACAAGAAGCTCTCCAAGGGCAAGGGTCAGAAGAAGAGGGCTGTCGACCCCTTCACCCGCAAGGACTGGTACGACATCAAGGCTCCCACCTTCTTCGAGAACCGCAACGTCGGCAAGACTTTCGTCAACCGATCCCAGGGTCTCAAGAACGCCGATGACTCGCTCAAGGGCCGCATCGTCGAGGCTTCCCTCGCCGACCTCAACAAGGACGACGAGCAGGCCTACCGCAAGTTCAAGTTGAAGGTCGACGGCATCCAGGGCCGCACCTGCCTCACCAACTTCTACGGCATGGACTTCACCTCGGACAAGCTCCGCTCGCTCGTCCGCAAGTGGCAGTCGCTCATCGAGGCTCACCAGGACGTCAAGACCACCGACGGTTACCTCCTCCGCGTCTTCGTCATTGCCTTCACCAAGAAGCGTGCCAACCAGGTCAAGAAGAACACCTACGCCAAGTCGTCGCACATCCGCGCCATCCGTCAAAAGATGTTCGAGATCGTCCAGCGTGAGGCCAACTCGTGCGACCTGCGCGAGTTTGTCGCCAAGCTCATCCCCGAGGTCATCGGCCGTGAGGTCGAGAAGGCCACCCAGGGCATCTTCCCCCTCAAGGATGTCTACGTTCGCAAGGTCAAGGTTCTTAAGGCACCCAAGGACGACTTGAACAAGCTCCTCGAGGTTCACGGTGGTGCTGCCATCGCTGGTGCCGAGGACGCTGGTGTCAAGGCCCGCAACACTGAGTTCAAGGAGCCCGCTCCCCTTACCTCGGTGTAAAGCAGCCTTCACCTCACCTTTTCCCGCACCCCCTTCTTTCTTCTTCACTTAGCATTTGTAGCACGGTCTCGTGCTCTTCTTCCACACTTTTGACTGAAAAGTCACAAAATTCAGGGTCAGCGTTTCTCAAGCAACCCGTCCATCTCACCTCCCTCCTGTACAATGATGCCCCCTTCACACAAACACACACACACAAACATACGTATATCTCCTGTTGTCGATTTAAAATTTGCAATGATTTCAGGGATTGACTCCAAAAACGCTCTCGGTTTGTGAAGTAGAGTGTGTTGAGTATGTGAGAGGCAGGATAGCGTTCGAAGAGTGTTGAAAGTGATGACGGCGAGTGCGAGCATGAGCGAGGAAAAGCCTTAGAAGCTGAGGAGGCCTTGCTCGCCTTAGCACAGCTTTACGCGCGAGAAAGACCGCGCCTTGTCACCTCCACAATCGGAACTTTTTCGCATTGAACCCTGCTTCCTTACACCTTTCACCCTTGTCATCCTTCACCCTCCCTTCCACCTTTCCCCCTCACCTTTTTGCACACCCTATACTTCCAACATGTCATCGCCATCACCGACCCAACAACAGCGCATCCTCTCCAACCGCGAAGCAGACACGCTGATGAAGCAGCAAAAGGCCAAAGCGCTGCGCGAGTGTCGTACGCAGATGGAGGCGTTCGTCGAGTGTTCCAAGACGCGAACGATTTCGATGCTGTGGAGCTGTCGGGAGCCAAAAGCGGCGTTGAGCGATTGTCTTCGTGTCTAGTGAGTGTCCTTACTCAAACAGAGGAGGTTAAAGGGTATAGTTGGCTGACGAGATTTGCGTTTGCGGCGGGGGCGGGGGATAGCACGAGCGAGGAAACGTTGGAAAAGGAAAAGTCGAGGTTCTTGGAGCAAGCGCGGAGCGTGGGCGAATAATGTTCAGGGTGTATAGTGAAGAGCTCAGGAACGTCAATAGAAGCGCCAACTTGACAGATTATAACTTCAGATTTGAAGAGAAGAAAGGACGACTACTATCGAATTGCATCAGCGCTCAAGCCGCAACCGACGGAACAGGCGGCTCTTCAACACCCTCCAACCACGCCAAAAACCTCCCACACACCTCATCATCCGTCCTCTGCATACCCTCCAACTTGGTCCACGCCTTGGCGTCCAGATCCACCACCTTCGTCTGCGCCTCGCCGCGCGTAAAGCGAAGCAGCAAAGAACAGTCTTTGAAGGTCGCCGAAACGAGGAAGGCTTGCACTGCTGCCTCCAGCTTCACCTCTGACGAAGGTGCGGAGAGGAACGTTTCGAGCACGGGGGCGAGCTGGGAGGCGGGCAAGGATGCGCTGAGGGCAGCGGGCAGGTCGAGCGCGGCTTCGGCGAGCCCAAGCGTGTGTGATTGGGTGCGCGAGAGCCAGAGATGAGCGAGACCTTCGACGTCGAGTGGGTCGAGGGCGGATTGGAGGTGCGAGAGGCGTGTGATGATGCTTTCGTTCGCTAAACGGGGTTTGGATAGTTCGTCTACGACTTTTTGTGTGAGTGCTTCGAGCAGGTGCTCTTCTTCGCTTTCAGCACCTAAGAACTTCGCCATTGCCCCAAGAGTCTGATCGTCAGAGGGATCGACAACCGCACCGTTCCAAAACAGCCTGAGATTGTTCGTCTTTCCTCCCGTCTCCTTCCAGTCTCTCCACAGCGCTTTAACCGCTTTGCTCTTCCTAGCGGGGTCAGAGCTGTACAAATCGAGCGGGTCGTACAGCTGTTCAAACTGCGCCTTTGTCATCTGTTCGTTTTTAGCTACCCTGTGCATACGGTACCTCGAGTACTTGGCTTTGATCTCGACGTTGGGCGAGCCGGGTGGAAGCGCATCTATGCGCGGGAGGAACCCCCACTTCGGCTTGATCTCGACGCAGAGCACCTGCTGTGAGGTTGACGGCACCGCAAGCACGGGCGCGGTGACGTCTTCGACAGCGTAGATGCAGGAGAGCGCTTCGGATCGGATGCGGGCTGGACTGGCACGACGCGAGGCGGGTCGTTGCATTTCGATGCGCGCCGAGAGGGTGTCGATGATGTCCCTGTCTCGAGGAGTGGTGATGGGGATCTTGATGCATCTGGGTAGGACGGTAGGGTCGCCGAGAAGTGGTTCTACGATGAAGCGGGTGAACTGGTCTGCTTCGTCTTCTTCCTCAGCGTCGTCGTTGGATGAACTCGAGGGGAGGCTTTTAGGGATGCGCAGTGCGTACGTGCATGCCGATGTGGCGAAAGGGCTTTGTCCAGCCTGCAGCCCTCCAGCGGGACTGAAGGAGAGGAGAACGTTCTTACCGCCTTCCGCGTGGTACGTCCATTCCGAAGGGTCGATGTCTGAGATCGAGATCGAGGCTTGGCTAGCTGCGTCTCCTTCGAATGGGGTGTGGTGGATGCGTGATTGCTGCGATGAAGACCAGGTCGATTTGAAGGGTTTCTGATGACTCGGCTGGAAGGGTATGGGTGGCATCTTGTGTTGCGACACTCGAGGGTGTGGTGAGGTAAACGTGGAAGAACAAAGGAAGAAGGGATTGGACCCTGACCAAAGCTCGTGGCTCTCGCATGAAATTCGGCAGGTCGAGTCAGGCTGAAACGTCAATTTGCGCACGGTCCCGTCATGCTTATCACTTTGCAACCTTGGATCCTCGATAGCTTTGCTTAGTACAACCATCCTACATCACCGTGTTGCACTGATCCGGCCATGAGTGCAGCCTCATCGTCGCTGGTTCCGGCGCTGGACCATCTCATTCTACTAGTGAACGATCCGACGACAGCCTCCTCGCAACGAACGTCGGCGCTCGAACATGCCATTCTCGTTTTCTCTGAACTGGGCTTCCAGGTCGTACGCGGCGGCACACATGCTGATGGGCTGACTTCGAATGCACTCATCGTGTTTCCGGACGGCGTGTATATCGAGCTCATCCAGTTCGAATCGGTCCCCGCGCCCGGCTCAGGTGAAAACCAACAAGCCTTCGAGACAAGACGCAAGCAGCACTGGTGGTACCATTGTCGACCGGGCTGGATCGACTGGTGCTTGCAAGACGGTATCAGCGACGGCGCTATCGAGAGCATCAACGACAATGCAAGACGGATGAGGGAGAGTGCAGTGCAAGAGTTGCAGAGCAATGAAGAAGGCGGCGATGCGAAAGTGGTGGCTCCCCGACTGTTGTATCAGGAGCCGCAGGAGGGTGGTAGAAAGACAACGAGAGGGGACGAGATCAAGTGGAAGGTCACCTTCCCTTCTCCGCCATCGTCGTCTGCCAAGACTGCGACCGAGGTGAACTTGCCGGTGGGCAACGTTCGATCGCACGTTCCGTTCTGGTGTGCCGACCTCACGCCTCGTCAGTTACGAGTGCCGTTGACCTACGCACACCACGACAACCACTCACCAGGTATTGCAGAGATCACCTTGCTGTACGCGCACGATACGGTTACCGCCTACCTCGACGTATCGCTCGCGCTCAACCAGCCTATTCAGCCCAACACGCTGCCTATCACCTCCGACTTTCAACTCGTGCCCAACGAGATTCCCTACCGCCTCCTCTCGACTCCCGCGGCGACGCACAAACCCGACGCCAACGCAGCTACAGACATCACCACCAGCTCGCACCACGAGGCGCTTCGAGCCGCGACATCAGGTCTTGCCAGTCGATTGATCCGAGTCGTAGTCAAAGTCGCTGAGGATCCCGATGATCTCAAGTGGATCAAAGAGCACGGTGAAGGACTGTACGAGGTGGCGGTGTACGTTGCTGCGGATAAATTGCCGGCGAGCGGGCCGCCTGATGGTATAGGTAAGCTCGTGTGTGATGGCTTGGTGGTGAAAGAGGATGATGCTGACCTTGAGATTATTCTGCTTTGCTTCCTACGATCACATCGAACAGAACGAACGACGTTCGAAGCAGGGTTTGGAAGAGTACGACTCAGTCCTATCCTTCATTGATACGCAAATGTAAAGGGGTCCAAGCGAATAGGGGGTGTGCAAAAGATGTGGTCTTGAGCTGTGATTGCGCCCTGCTGAACTTTGTTTGAATGGTGATGTCGATCAAGGTGAAGCTGTGTGGGTCGGAAGGGCGTAGCGAAAGAGGGTGGGGAAGAGTGTTGAAACAAAAGCGCGTCAGCACAGGAGGTCCAAGCGTCGTCCCCTTTGTTCACCTCCGCGCATACAAAGCCTCGCCCCCACTTGCATTCGCTGGTTGCTTTCTTCTCACCACCACCACCACAACTACTACTACTATACACACTTGCTCTCTACCACTCCACCCTCTCCACAATGACAAACGCCGACGTCCGACCCGGCAAGACCTGCCGACTCTGCAACAAGACCCTCGACCACTTCAGCCTTGGCGACTACACTTGCTCGACCTGTCAGTACTCCTGTCATCGAGCTGAGCCTATCCTACGTGCTATGGTCGCGCTCCATGCGAAGCAGCAGAAGGAAAACGCGGCGGCCATCAAATCGCTCAAAGACGAAATTGCCGAGCTCAAGAGCAACCTTTCCAACCGTCAGTCGAAGGCTTCGACTACGCTCAAAGGGTTGAAGGATAACATTACGGAGTTGTCGAATGAGGTGGAATATCTCAAGAGTGTGAAGACCAAGGTGGAAGGTGATGATCGGATCACGAAGCTCGAGAAGGATCTAGCGGGGGTCAAGGAGGAAGTCAAGACGCTGGATCAGGAGGTGGCGAGCGTATATGCGGGTCAGAACTCGGACGACGAGACGGAAAAGGAGGAGATGAGAGAGGCGGTGGATGAGCTCGAGCATTTTACGAAGCGGTTGAAGGACGCTTTTGTGTCACTAGCCGGTCCGGAGGTGAAGAAGAAGGGCGAAGAGGAGAAGAAGCGGGAGCAGGATGCAAAGGAGCTGAAGGATGGGATGAAGGAGATGCAGGGTTTCATGCGGCAGATGCAGGCTGCGTTTGCGATGTTGCCGGTGATGTCGTCGGTCACGGAGCAGAAGGGAGTGAAGGAAGAGAAAGGTGTGGCGGAGAGCGTGACCGTTGTCGCCAGCACTGGAAAGAAGGGTTGAGGATTGTCGTATGTTTTTGTTATGGTCTCGGTTTTGAAATATCACAGCTTTCGTTCCAGTCATGCTACGAGGTCTCCATTCTGATATCGTGGCAGTGTTTGAGACTGTGAAACAACGTATGCATGAGTGGGCTCAGACCTCTTCATTCTCATGCAGTGCAGAACCCCACAGCGTTGGTGGGGAAAAGGGTCCGAGCGATTGAAGCGACCTGTGTGCATCGCAGGCGTAAACAAAAGTTCTCTAATGCGATCCTGTCTCTCCCTCCAGATCGACCCTCAAACTCTGCCCTGACAATCGCCAGCCTCAAAGCAGCACTAGAAGACCAAGATGGAAGCCCTTGTCCAAACCGTGGAGTGTTTCCTTTGCAATGGACTTTCCTTGCCTGGCCAGTACACCTGCGATGAGTGTCGCGACGAATGCCCACGCTTAGAAAATGTCGTCACCGAGTTTGCCAATGTCTTCAACAAGCTCCTCGAGGAGCACCTCGATGCACACGAGTGTCTTCAGGCAGAGAATAACGAGTTGCGAGAGGAAATCACCTTGCTCAAGAACGCCATTGTCTCTGGTAACCCCGTCGCTTTCCTCAAAACACACGAAGCGAGTCAAAACAAAGTACAAGATCAAATGATGACCGACTCGAGATCCAACACCGGTGAAAAGCCGACTACTCTACAGAAGCCATCATCCGACGTCCCGAACAGCGCACTAGAAGGCACCCCTGCCGGACTCGCTCAAGAGATCAAAGCTGCCTTCCTTGCCGCCGATCAAGCAGTCACGAAAGCAAAAGCAGAGCAGGCCGCAGCTCTGAAAGTACTCGAACGAGGCACTGCAAACTTGGAATCGATGATGAGGCAGATGCAGCAGGCGTTTTCGATGGTTCCCGTCTCGTCGGTGGCTGTTCCAGCGCGGAGGCAGAGGCAGACAAACGCAGACAGCCGCGGCTGACGTTGAGGCTGGGAGTGCTGTCAGAATGGCTCGACTGTGGTTCTGCAATGTTCTTCCGCCCTCTCTTTAAATCTAAAGTTTCCTGATTGTTCCGAGCGAGCTGCGCTGCGCACAAAGCAAAGAGCTGTGAAATCCAACAAGCTCAATTCCGCCCCGCGACGGCCTTCTCTAAGATCACATTCCATCAACGCGCGTAAGAGCCTCAACGAGACATTCGACACTCACAAGAGAGCGAAGGCGCAGAAGGACAGCAATGTGTCATTCCGCTGTTCAGGCAGGAAACGTGCTGGTACAAAACTGAGCTCGATGCGTGTGCCTCGGCCTTCCCTCCCCTCCTTTTCATGGTCGTCTTAGGCAGCCTCTGCATCGCCTCTCGTCCTTCCGTCAACTGTTCCCGAAGTACGCCATGTCCTGCACTCAAGAGCCTCCCGGAGTGACTGACTCCCCAAACCCAACCATGTCCTCACTCATCGACAATTATTCGCGCAAGATGTGCAATTTCGTTGGTGGGCCCCTCATCTTCAACTCTCTCATTTTCATGGTCGTGCTAGGAAGCTACTTCATTGCCTATCGTCTCGTCCTCCACCATCTCGAGAAGTACGTCACGTCCGCCCAAGATCTCTCCGATCAAGAATCTCCTGGAGGGACTGACTCCACCATGCCATCCATGTCATCGATCATCGACAAGTATTGGTGCAAGACGTGCAATTTCGTTGGCGGGGCTCCCGGCGGCGAACAACGCAACGTCGATGTGTGCAACGTCTGCTTCGTCTTTGGCGGTCTAGTCCACAAACCTAGCGCAGAGTCTTCTGACGAGGTCCTGCCACGCTTCATGGGTTTCTTGTTCAACAGGCTGTTCATGAGAAACATGTATCACATCTTTCAGACCATCTGTGATGATATTGCCCTCGAGACTCAAGATGCTTTGGGGCGACTTGCCGAGAAGGAATCTTTGACGGCCGTAGAAATGCAGGTTCGCGATAGGTTGAAAGCCAAATTGGATGCTACTCAGAAGCTCAGAGCGGACAACTCGAAGGTAATCCAGCATGCAATCAAGTTAATCAATGACCTCCATCCAAACCGAAGCAGAGTGCGTAACTATCGGCTTCATCATATTTGGTTCGCCGCCCCAGACGCCGTTGTACCTCGACTCAATTTCGACAATTTGCACATCGGAGCGGAGCAGCCCTAAGCCGGACCTCGATACGAGTCATGCTCTCGTCTCGATCAGCGACCGCCGCTCACCTCATCTCATCCTCATCTCCAGCCAGCAGAGGCGCTCGAAAGAAAAGCCGCACCTTTGCCGTCGTCTGCAAGATATATAAACCTCGTCTTCGAGCTCGAAGCTCTTCCCAACTTTCTTCCATCCTCATTCCAGTCCTCAACGAGATCTCCTCTCAGTTCCATCCCGCCTATCCATTACTCTCCAGTCGTCATCCGCTCCCCAAAAATCAAGTCAAGATGAAGTCGAACCCTCAAGGCCAGTACAAGAGGCAGTGCGCCGATTGCGATCAGAAGTGCTGGGACTACGAGTTCGCCAGCGAAGACGACTTCGTTTGCAAGCGTTGCATCTACATGCGCCCGTTGGTGATGGAAGACGCCATTCGCGAATTCATTGAGTCGCTGACCTTCGAAAAGAGGCCTCGAGAGCAGCGCCCTTATTCGATGCTCGAGATGGCCACTTCTCTCAACGCCATCCAGGGCCTCCTGGCTCAGCTTCCCAAATCTACCCCTCATCTTACGGGACCTTCCCAGCCCAAGCAAAAGTAGGCGAGATTCTGCCAATCCGAATCGATCGAGGTAAGCCTTCCATCCGCACGGACAAGTTTTCGCAGCAAGACTGTACATATCTGACATCGTGCGAACTTTCTTTGCTCTCTTCAGCTTCCAACGCTTTCTGCGCCGTTCTTGATCCCTTTGTTTCATCACATTCTCGCACCTTTCACTCCTCTTTCCCCTTCGTGCTGTCACATTCCCACCCTGCGCCTCAACTTTGTCACCTCGCGTCGTAAACTTAAATTCCAAATCTCGTTCAACCCACTTTTTTGCTCATCGAGTGTGTGAGAAAGCAGCGTTTCCCCTGTGTCTTCGCAAACGGCTGAGTCGATGTGTTCTTGAATGTGATCTTGAAAAGAAAGTTTGTGAGTCGGCTGCGACGGACCACACTCCGAAAGCTTTGACGAGCCTTTTGACACATTCCGCAAAAAGCGACTCAGCCTGGTCCGCGCTCTGCGAAGTATATAATCAGCGCGGAGATGCGAAGCTCCCATCTTCTCTTCTTCCATCCATCCAACACTTCTTCCTTCCCCTTGATACCATTCTCATTCTTCATCTTCGAACCTTGCCGCTTCCAGCTGGCACGTCTATACATCTCTTTCTCGAACACCCGCTTTCGCCACCATGGTCACTTCTTCCGCTTCCGAGTCGCCCGCTCCGGCGCAGCTGGACTTATTGGGCGCCTTTGAAAGGCTTCCGTTCTGGACCCATAAAGATCACCCTATTTGGGCTCAACATATCGATTCGGACCACGAGAAGGAAGCCGTGCTCCAATGGTCGGACCGTGCCGCTTTCTGGGAGGCTCACATTGCGAAAGATAATGATCCAATCAACCGAGAGTATTACACGCGCATGCGATCTGGCTGCCTTCGCTTGAAAAGAATTTGTCAAGAACTAATCGAGAGGTGCGAGCTGTCGAGAGCCAAGAAGGTCAAGTCCGCGCTTGCAGAGGTGGAGCGTCTTGTTCCTCGGCTTTAAAAGATGGATATACTTCGATTCGACGAGAGAGAAGGGAACCGTTCTCATCTCTTGTAGCAGATTCAACTACCTTTGTGCACCATCAACATCTCCCATCAAGTCTTTCCTCTTCCTTCTCAAAGTCCGTCAGTCAGCATGGCCCTCCTTTAAGCACAACGTTCACAACCATGCACCCCTAATCCAAACGTCCTTCGTCACTACATCCGTCGTCAACATATCATTTGTTCATCGTCAATACACCTCTCGTCCCTCATCAGGACACCTCTCACCATTATCAACTGAACCCAATCATCATACGGTGTACAAATGCTCGCCATTCAAGCATGCTAATAGCACACTCTCCGATTCGTCTGCCACCTTTCACTCACACTCACAAGACCTCCGAACACCACTCAAACAGACAAGTTTCCTCAGATGTAGCCTGATCATCAATTAGCGTCACGTTACTTTCCACTCAATACCACATCGTTATACGTCAACCATGTATCCTTTGTGTCGCGCTTTCTGAGTAGAATCCGTTCTCCCGCATCACCAAAGTAGCCCTGTTCCGCCCAGCTCTTCAAGTCTGCGAGGCTGAAGGGGCCAAAGATCTGAATCTCGGGGTCGACAGGTGTACCTGCTTCTCTTGCGGCTGCGGCGAGATAGGATGGTGTCCAGCGGTATTCCCATTCGCCTGTTGCTTGTGCTGCTGCTGCGCTATCACCGTTCGTTGCATCAGCTGGTGCTGGTGGAGGATCGAACTTTGCAGCAGGGTCAAATGTCTGTCGAACGAGACCTGATTTGTGGACGTCGTGCAAGAGCTGTTCGTAGGTTTGATCGTAAATGTCCAGCCGACCGAAACGCGACATGAGAACGGAGGAGAGATGGGTGACTGTTTCCACGTCTGCCGCTGCTTGTTTTGCTTCGCTCTCTTCGATTGTTCTTGCCTTGAACTCTTTCCTCTTCTCTGATGATGTCTTGCCCAACCTCTGCAATGCCCTCTGAACTGTCTCTGCTCGATGCATGTATCCAACCAAGCGGATCTTGACTTCGTCTTCGTCTCCATCCGCCTGCTGTGCCGCCTTCTCCTTATCGCGCGCCTCCTGATCTCGTTTCTGCTGCGCTTTGCGCGCTTCAAGAATCTTGGATTTGGAGTAGTTGCCGGTGAGCCATGCATCGTGCTGTGCGTGAGGGTCGCGTTGGTTTTCGTGGTAGTTGCCGTCGGCGTCGAATTTGCCAGTACGCATCTCTTCTTTCATGTTGAAGCCTGTCACCTTGGGCGCTTTGGCTTTGTTGTGCTTTTTGGATTTGGCTTTGCCGGGACCGGTGGAAAGAGGTGTGCCGCCTGGTGATGTGGGTGGTGAACGTTCGGCTAGCGCGTTGAGGTCGACGAAGCGGTCTTCGTTTTCATCATCGTCGTCCTGGTCCTCGTCGTCTTCTAGCTCCAAATCTGGGTCAAGATCGTCGTCGTCGTCTCGGTTGCCGCCTCGTAAAAGCTCTGCGTCGTCGTCCGCTGCATCCAGTGTCGAACGGTTCTTGGACCCGAAATCTTGACCTTCTTCCAACTCGCCCAGTTTGAGGTACTTGTCACGTGTCGAGCCGTTCTTTCCTGCTTTGGCAGAACCTGGTTTCTTGTCATCTTCATCGCCTACATCAAACATATCTTCATCGTCATCGTCACCTGCTGCACCTGCAGCATCGCCTCTTCTCCTTTTCTGCGCTCTTCTACGATGTGATCCTGCATCCGCTTCTGCATCCGAGTCGTCCTGGTCTGCGTTGAAGAGGTCGGCGCCGTTGTCATCCGACTCGTCGCTCTCGGATAAGTCCTCGCCTCGATCGTCGATGCGCCCACTCTTTTGGTCTTTGCGTATACGACGACGGTCCTCTTCTTCAATCTCGGGGTCACCGTCGAAAAAATCGGTTTCTTCGCGTTTGCGTTGACGCCGGGATGGCTCATCGATGCGAACTCGTTTTGACGACGATGCCGCGGATAAACTTGATGGCCCTACTGCTGCTGATGAAGCTTTGCGCTTGTCTGGCAACGACATGCTTGTGATTTTGGCCTGCCGAGTGGGCCAGAACGAGCTCGATGGATGGAAGAGGTGGATGTCGAGAAGCTGTTCAGCTCGGAATTCGGTGTTGATGTGGAGCCGCTTTTCTAAAAAAAGAAATTAAAAAAATAAAAACAAAATGATTTTTCTGGTGGAAAATTCGTCCGTGCGCTGCTAAGAAAAACAAGGCAGCAGATGGCGATATCGCGGATGGAAATCGTATCGTGTGAATCTGACCGAAAAAGGGTCCGATTGGATACGGATTCAGTTTGGTCACTTTGCTCTTCACCATCACATTCGTCAGAGATATCACGGCGTCGACTCAGCCATCGTCGCTGTCCCATCAGCCACCACCACCATCCCATTCGCAAACGAGATGCTTGTCAACATCAGCCTCTGAAAACAGCTCCACGCAAGTGGAGTTGCTCACAAGGCTATCCATCGACGCTGCTGCGCTCATAAGGCTCATCACCCACGTCGACATCGACATTGACTTACTGCATACAGCATCGCATCTCAACCCTCCAAACGCAAATGAAAACTTCTCGCTAAAGTGTCAACATGACGAGTGGCACCTCAGCACCGTCGCTCTCTCCTCAAGAGATTGCAGAGCTTCAACAGACCGAGATCGAGGCAATCGAGTCCATTCTTGATCAGGACTTTACGCGCGTCGAGCAAAAGGCTTGGAAAGGTGCCGCCGCGTCTCAACTTCACGAGTTCCAAGTAGTCATTCGTCCGGACGAAGAACGCCTCAAACCCCTCGTCTGCGCCTATGTCCTGTTCCGGCTGCCCAAGAACTACCCCCTCGTAACGCCAACCATCATTATCAAGCAGAACGATGGCAGGCACAAGGGGTTGTCCACTAACCACCTTGCAAAGCTTGGCGACGAGCTCAACCGCAAGGCCAAGTCTCTTCTCGGCGCGGAGATGATCTGGGAGCTCATCACCGCAGGTCAAGATTTCATCAGTATCCACAACACAGTCCCTAAAGAAGTCAAAGACGGCGCACCTTCGCTCAGTCTAGAAGAGGAGATGCAGAAGCGTGCCAAAGAGCAACAAGAACGACAGAAGGCGGAACAGCAAGAAGAACTTCTTCGCAAGCAGCAAGCCGAGACCGTCCGCTCCGAACAGCTTGCTCAGCTTATCCAGGAGGAAGCAAACAAGAAGGCCGCTCTCCTCAAACAGGAGAAGGAACGTAAACGCGAAAGCAGCTACTTTGGCCAGCACGGTCCTCTCAGTCCTGTCAAAGGCGGTGGTGCTGCCGTGTCCCCCTCTGCCGGCTCTAACGCAGCAGCTGGCGTTGGTGCATCTTCGTCCGACGCATCGCGAATCGAAACGTTCCTCGATCCGATCGAGCACAATGGTCGCGTCACCTCTGTTCTTCGTATCGGTCCCGTTCTCAGCAATACCGGTCTTGCAACACGACACCTGGCCGAGTCCGCTCACGATGCACCCACCGATTCTCGCGCTCCTTCGCATTCATGGATCATAGAGCACTATCTCATCACATCGCAGCACTATGCCTACTCGGCTGGCAAGCGCAAGCTCGAAGAGGTCGAGTTCGAATTCGATAAGCTCGTCAAGGTACGCGAACCTGGTCTGGTAAATGTGCTGGCTAGTGCCGTAACGCGTACCGTCGATCCTCAAGGCTGGAAGCTCAGCGTCGTCATTGAGCGAACAGATGGCATCTGCTTGCGCGACTTGCTCGAGCAGTGCGATTCACTGCCATGGAAACGAGTCCGATACTATTTGCTGGCGCTGCTCAAGACGCTCGACTCGCTGCACACTCGTAACCTCGTCCATCGAAGCATCAACGCCGACTCCGTCTTCATTGAAGGGCGAACCCAAGCAGGTGTCGCCTCCGCTATTCGTCTAGCTGGCGCTTGCTATGCCCGTCGCTTGAAGGACATGCACAAGTCGAACCCGCTCAATGATCTTGTTGGTCCAACCGACGAGGACGTTCAGCCTGATGCTTGGAAGGCTCCCGAGTCGATCGACCAACCACTTTCCTACAGCCGCAAACGTGACATCTGGGATCTAGGCGTCTGCGCTTGTCAGATGCTTTTCGGACTAGACTGCGCGGTCGAGTATGACTTGCCCGAACATCTCGTTCGTGGTAGCAAGACGCTGGCACCTCATGTTCAAGCGTTCCTGCTCCTTATGCTCGAGCGATCATCCAAGAAACGCCCCACCGCTGCCGCCCTCGTCTCGCGCCTCGACGAGCTTATCCTGTACGAAGACACGGAGCTGGCCGACGACTCGAGCACAAAGATTCCCCAGCAGCCGTCCACACCAGCTGCAGGATCTGCTGCGAGGGCGATCAAGGCAGCTTCTCGTCCAGGCACAGCTCGCAAGCAGAGTGATCTTCCAGAAACTCTTGCCTCGCCAAGTCCCAAGATTGGCACACCACTAGACGGAGATGGGTTCCAGCCGTTTGGCTCGCTCTGGCCTTTCCGCACGCCTTCCGGCCCAGGTGCGCCCCATGCTGCCACCACGTCTCGCTACCTCTCCGATTTTGAGGAGGTCGAGTTCCTCGGCAAAGGTGCCTTCGGTAGCGTTGTCAAGGCTCGCAATCGTCTCGACGGGCGCTTCTATGCCGTCAAGAAGATCAAGCTCTCCAGCTCGCCTGACGAGGACGAGAGGACGTTACGTGAGATCAGTGCGCTCAGTCGTCTCGATCATCCCCACATCGTCCGATACTCGACATGCTGGATCGAAGAGACGCATCTGCCTATCGCCGGGCTGGCTGCCAGCGATACGGACGGCTTCACTTCCAGTCAGACTTTGGAGACCAACACAACCACGAGCAAGACGCACGCATCTGGGCCTAATCTTTCCATGTCGGCGTTCGGCAACGGTTTCCATCGCCCGACTAACGCAAAGAGGCCCAAGAATGGTCGCGATGATTCTTTCCGTGCAGTGCCCGACTTTGATGATGATGACGATGATGCTTTTGCGTCCGGTGCCAACTCGTCGAATCTCACGGGAAGCTATAGCGATATTCGCTTTGCCGAGGATGAAGATGACAGCATCGACCAGCGCAACGGTGGCAACTCCTCGCGTGCAAAAGCAGACTCGTCCTTCAAAGGTGGTTTGCTGGCCCTGCGCACCCCGTCAGACGACAGCGACGACGACTCGGAAGACGACAATGACGACGATGAGGATTCGGAAGAGTCTAGCTCCGAGGACGAAGACGAGTTTGGCGGTGATGACGACGACTTCAGTCGCATTCCCCTGTCGTCACGACGAGCCTCTCGCGCCGGTCGCTCGGTGTCGAGGAGTGTCAGTGTAGCTCGACCGACAGGCAGCGTGCCAGTGCAGCGAGTGCTCTACATCCAGATGGAGTTCGTCGAGAACCGAACGCTGCGAGAGGCGATCGAAAAGGGTTTGACCGAAGACGAAGCATGGCGTATTCTGCGTCAGATGGTCGAAGCGCTCGCCCACATCAGCAGTCTCGGCATCATTCATCGCGACCTTAAACCTTCGAATGTGCTCATGTACGCCAACGGCGACGTCAAGATCGGCGACTTTGGTCTGGCTACCAATGCGCTTCAAATCGCCGACGGCAATGCGGGCAACGTGGGTGGCACTGCCGAGATGGCCGAAAGCACGGATCTTACCGGCGATCTCGGCACTTTTCTGTATACAGCTCCAGAGCTGCGCGCCAAGGGAGGTGTCAAGTACAACTTCAAGGTTGATATTTACTCGCTCGGCATCATCTTTTTCGAGATGTTGGCGAGTCAGCGTGTCTACCGCACAGGCATGGAGCGTATTCTCTTGATCAGAGAGCTGCGCGATCGCGGCATCGGATTGCCGGCAGTCTGGCCACACAGCAAGCTCGAAAAGCAGACTGCACTGATTCGACAGATGCTCGACCATGATCCAGACCGTAGACCCTCGCCTCTCGAGATCCTCAAGAGCGATCTGCTTCCCCCGAAAATGGAAGACGAGTATATCGAAGAGTGTCTCCGTCTCATGGCAAATCCTACCAGCGCTTACAATCATCAGCTCATGGATGCGCTCTTCAGCCGTACCGCTGCCGATCTTGTGCGCGACTTTACTTTTGATACTGGCGCCGAGACCGACCGGGATACGTCCTTGACGACGGTTGTGTGCGATCTGATCAGGAATGCGGCTCGCCGACACGGTGCGGTCGAGTTTACCGCGCCGCTCATCGTACCGCCCAACGGTCTATACACTGCCAACGAAAAGATCGTGCAAATGCTGGACAGGACAGGACGAGTGGTGCACCTCCCTTACGACTTGACTGTTCCTTTTGCACGTGTCTTTGCCCGCAGCAGCAACCAGCGTTTCAAACGGTACGAGATTAGCAACGTTTACCGAGAGAACGTAGTAGCTGGAGGCCAGCCTCGAGCTGTGCTCGCTGCGTCGTTCGACATTGTGTCACCCGAGAAGTCGGCAGCAGCTGAAGCAGAAGCTTTGGCACTTGTGGAAGAAGTGCTGGACGAGATTCCGGGCGTGGCCAGCGAGGACTGGGTCATTCACATCAATCACGAAGTGGTTTTGTCGATGATCCTTGAACGCATCCCTGCCAAGCACCACGCTGCCGTGTTGGGTGTCGTTGCACTGCTCGCTGGCTCAAAGACAATCCAGAGTGCTCGCACGCAGCTGCTGCAGCTCGGACTACCACGATCTACGATCGAAGAGCTGGAAGCATTCAACCTCAATGATGAGGTCGGTGCTGTGCATCGTCGACTCGAACGTCTCTTCCCTCTGGATCAACGCACGAGGCTGTCCAAGGCGGTCTCACAGATTTCCGATGTTGTGGCCACAGCTCGATTCTTTGGCGTGCAGCGACGCTTTCTGTTCTCGCCGCTGCTGGCGCAATCGAGCAGTCTCTACAAGGGCGGTGTCCTCTTCACAGTGGTGAGGGCAGGCAAACGACGTGATGTAGTGGCCGCTGGTGGTCGATACGATGCGCTGCTCAAGCACTTTGCCAATCCATCTGCAGCTTCATCGGCACCTCTGCACGGCGTTGGAGTGCAGATGGCGGTAGGCAAGCTGACTCTCGGGCTGTCCAAATACCAAGAAGTGCAAGTACCCAAGCTGCTCTCAAGAACGGAAGAAGAGCGCAGCTTCGGACTGTATACGCCGAGACGATGCGATGTCTATGTTGCTTCGACGCCGGGTCTGCTCGAGACGCGCATGGAAATCTGCCGCGAGCTGTGGGCACACAATATCGCAGCTGATCTTCAGTACGAGCACGCGACGTACGACACGCCCGAAGCTGCCGCAGCAACGTGCCGCGCCGAAGGTATCTTGCTGCTGGTATTCGCTAAAGCCAGATCACCTGTGCTCAAAGTCAAAGTGGTGCTGCAGCGAGTCGAGTACGAAGTAGCGCGACATGAATTGGTAGGATTCGTGCAAGACCGAATTGCCAAGCAGAGGAGCGTCGATGTACAAGTGGCAGGATCGGCAGGCGGCAGTGCCTCTGCTGGTCGCTTCGGTCCCGCTACCTTTGATGCAGCTTCGATGCGTGCAGCTACAGCAGCCTCTGGTGCACCTGGCTCTGCAGCTGGTATACATCATCACCATCACCAGCATGGGGGCTTCTCGCGCACCTACAGCGGCCACGAAGTGATGCCCTCTGCGACGATCGCAGTGCGCGAACGCGAGATGCTCCTGCCGGAGAGACCAATCGAACGATCCAAGAAGGGCGACAAGAGTCAACAGAATCGACCGAAGCCATCCTCACGCCAATTGGTTCTCGACAAGGCTTCGCGTCAAGTCTCGAAGTTCGCCGATCAACTGCAATCGGGCAACGTGCCCATCTTGGCGGTCGACTTCACGGGGGCCAACTTTGACCGCCTTGCTGCGGCGCTCACTGCGTGTCTTGGCAGTCATGGCGAGCGGGGGTATGGGAACGGAGACCCGGGTGGCGATTCTTCGGAGGATGAAGGCGCGTACATGTTCCGCGCTTTCCTCGAGACGCTGTCTACCGACGAGAGGGAGTATGCTAGATTGATCAAGGGGAGGGCAATCGCGTTCGCTTTTCCGGACGCAAGCAACTCGGCGATCAACACGGTAGGCTGTGGAAGGGTGTTTTTGTATTCGCTGAAGGAAGATCGGACCGCTTTGATCGGGTGTGGGCGATGAGCGGAGCGGGCGGTCTTAGCGGTGTTGTATATAATCAAATGTCTATTACGAAATGAAAGGTTCCTCGAACGGATCCCGAACTACTTCGGGCGATGAAGGTGGCTTGGAGTGCGAGCCGCTTTTTCTGAGATGACATGTCGAACTGTCTGCGCCTTGACGGCGATCAGGGTGAAACTGTCAACGGCGATCATCCATGACGTCCCGAACCCCGCACCTGTTCAGCTTTGCTGAGGGTGACAGATAGATGTTTGAGCAGCTGCACAAACGAGCGAAATGTGTTTATGCCGGCGGTATCGACCGGGATTTGGGTGTAAATTTTGAGCGGTTTGATCGGGATATATCATTTTTTTCCGAGGATCGGCCCGGTGATCTGCGTCGCAGCAGAACGGATCGGAGGGCGCTGCTCTCGTTCTTACAGAGCAGGATGTGGGATTGACATGCATCAGAGAGGCTTGGTGTTGCGCCGACGCCAGCAAAGCGAGTCTGTCGAGTGTGCTGGGACCGCCTTGCGTTAGTGGGGGAGAATTTGGAGAAAGAGAGAGCCCCTTGCATGACACACACACCTTACGCGGCGTACACGGTCCCTCCTGCTCCGCTGCTCCAGGCTTAGCTTCGTTTTGCGGGGGTCGGCATGCCTTGATACGGGCTCTGAAGAACAATGAGCCGGCGGAAGGGATCCGCCCGAAGCATCAACTAGCGATGTGTCAAGTGGAAAGTGTTTGAAGCGTGCTGCTGCTGCGCGTTTTCACACACCGCCACATGAACGCGGTCCGTCAGCGCCTACAGTAAGTTATTGTGCAGTATGCGGCGCATGTTCTAGCTATGCATAGCGCACCGCGCCCACACTAAACAGCAAACGGGACGGCGGGAGGAAGGAGGGAGAACAAAAGGCCCCGAATGCCGGTTTGAAGCTTGGCGGCAACAATGCAATGATGTATCGATGAACGCTGAATGGTGCAGGCTGGAAAGGAGAGGAAGGAGCGGAAGGGGATATGGTCCATCAGTCTGCAGCTGTCTCTAATTTGGTGTGACGTGTGATTGACAGGCCGGAGCGCATTGTTGTTTTTTGACACACACCCCCTTAACGGACTGCATGTGCTCCACGCTCTCAGAGTTTCCCCCCTCTGTGCTGCTTGGGGTTGAGCGAGCTTCTGTCGTCTTTCTGCAGAACCGGCGGGACCAAAGTTGATTTCATGCTGGGCTGTGCCTTGGAGCGAGAGAGTATATATGTACACCCTCCTGAAGGGGGCATGGTGGGTTGCATGGTTCGTTGTCCCCCCCTGTTTTCTCTCTCTCTCTTTCCTCAAGCATATAGAAGTCCCTCAAGAACTCGTCCTCTACCGTCGTCTCTTTCCTTGCATCCACTTCCAGCATCGTCAGCAGTTTTTCCTAGCATCCCCAGCATCCAGCAAATCCAGCATCCAGCATCACCTTCCACTTCCCTTCCCTCTCCTCCGCCGTGCCCCTTTCTCTCTCTCTCTCCCCTAGACTCAACCTTTCGACAGGTCACGATGCGATTCACATCACTGCAGCTGCTCGCAGTGGCGCTGTCTGCGATGCTGGTCAGCGGTGTAGCTGGCGAAGCTGGACATGGGGGCCATCGCGAGCGTGGGTATGGTGGGGAGCATCTTGCGAAGCCAGCACACCAGCACATCGGTACTCCGCAGAAAGAGCACCTTGCCAAGGCGCCTCACAACCAGATTGGTACACCTGCTGGCGAGCATCTTGCTAAGCCTGCACACAACCAGATCGGTCCACCGGCTGGCGAACACCTCGCCAAGCCTGCACACGACCAAATCGGTACACCGGCTGGTGAACACCTCTCCAAGCAACCCCACCAGAAGATCGGCACGCCTGCCGGCGTCCACCTCGCCTCTTCACCCCACCAGTACATCGGTACGCCCGCCAACTCGTCCTCTCCTCAGCCTCAGGCTCGTTCGCGACACCACGCGAAGAACGCGCGTCACTCTTCTGCCACCGTGACCACCAACGGCAAGGTGACGTTCTACTACGGAGGCCAGCTGCTCAACCCCGCCTGCCCAGGTGCTCGTACGCCCACCGATTCGAGCATGACCGCGGCCATCTCGAACGCTTCGCCCTTCCGCTGCGGCGACCGCATCCGAATCAGCGACAAGCACGGTAAGAGCGTGGTGGTCACCGCGGTGGATAGGTGCGCCGGCTGCACCGAGGACTGGATCGACGTGACCAAGGGGGTGTTTAGGATCTTTGATGGTTTGGATACAGGGGTGCTGCACGAGATGACGTTTAGTAAGATGTAAGAGCCAGCCCTCGAAGGAGGATAGTTGGAAGGCTGGTGGTGGTGGTGGTGGACTCCAGGTGGAAGGAAGCTCTGCTGGTCATGGTCCCGAATATCCCACATGGAGTCGTGCTTCGATAATATAGACGAAGATATTTGGTCACCGTAGTTCTCTTTTTCTCTTTCACTTCGCACGCTCGTTTTTCTTTCGTTGTCATTTGTTCTCCGTTCTCCCAGAAAGTCGCCCAGTGTGCGCTGACTTGCCTCAATCCCATCGCATTTGATCAATATGTACCTTAGTACGTGTGTGTGTGTGTGCGTGCGAGGTAGAGCAGTCCGCGGTCGCCCCGCGGTATGGATTTTTGCGGGGTTGGACAGCGCGGCGGAGCTTGAACGTGTCCTCCACCTCTTATGCAGACCCAGTCAGCGTCGCCCGGTTCGTAAGGTGCTTCAACGAACGCTTGGAGCCTTGTTGGGGTGCTACCACCATCATCGGACCCTATCGTTCGAGGAGCTGTTCAAACGTGGCAATGCTATCCCGCTCAACAGCCGCACTCAGTCGAACAGCTCGTGTCGCTCTCAACAACACAACGAAATCATCGAGGCTCATTCAGCCACGCCTTACCACCACCACCACCCGTTCACTTCGACCCCTTTCCTCCACCACCACGACCTCGACCACGTCAACCACGTCCACCATGTCGTCTTCCACCGCCACCCCTCCTCCTCCCACCCCCTCCTTCGACCTCCCCGCTACCGGCGGCGGCACCTCGATCCCCGAGCTCCGTCGCTTCACCCTCCCCGCCTCGCTCTCGTCGCTCTCCCGCCTGCTCTCCGCCAACCACGCCAGCCACCACTGCTTCTTCAACACGCGCGGCATGCACAACCACTCGATCCACCAGCTCGTCGCCGACCTCACGCTCGGCGCCACGCCTGCGCAGCTGGACGCGCACTACGCGTACCAGATCGCGCACTATCTGGGCGACTTTTCGCTCAACGATCGTGCTCGATACGATCCGTACGTCGGTGGTGAGGGCCAGGCGGATCGCGGTCGACCGATCGAAAAGATCACCGAGGAGAACTGGCTCGAGCACCTCGGCAACGCGCGGTACTACTGGAGCTACCTGCACTTTTTCGACGCCCAAGTTTCCTCCCTGGGCTTTGCGAAGGCGCTCGAAAAGTACATCTTCAGCCGGGAAGCAAACGAGAACGGCGCAAACATGATCGCGTGCTTCTACGGCGGTGTGCTGCACGCCATGATCCACTACGGCTACGCGCTCGAGCTGAGGCTGGAGGGAGTGGCGGGCGAGGCGTTGGCGATGGCGTCTGCGACGAGCGGCGCGCACGGGTGGTTGTTTGATTACGGATGGCTGTTCGGTCGAGCAGAGGAGGCGGGCGGGGGGAAGGAGGTGGGAGGAGGAGGAGGAAAAGGGTTGTTGGAGCTGGTCAGAGCGATGCAGCAGGACGAGAGGTTGAGCGTCGACTCTCTGCGACTGCGGGAAGAAGAAGCAAGTCTGCCGGATCGACCGTTTGAGGAGGGTAGCGGGAAAGGCGTGATTCAAGAATACGTCGATGCGTGGAATGGCGACGTCGAGGAGGCGGTCGGAGAGCTGGCGGTGCTGTCGGGGTTGTTGCTGGGC
This sequence comes from Sporisorium iseilematis-ciliati, assembly GCA_001748505.1. Taxonomy (NCBI): domain Eukaryota; kingdom Fungi; phylum Basidiomycota; class Ustilaginomycetes; order Ustilaginales; family Ustilaginaceae; genus Sporisorium; species Sporisorium iseilematis-ciliati. Next base: position 71,193 of record MJEU01000068.1, on the reverse strand, counting down.
AGCGTTCCTAAGCAGCCTGATGGGGTGGCGTATCGGCATGATTTCTTCCTGTAAGCCTTCGCTTCTCACATCACCTCCTGGCTTTTACTCTTTTTCCGACCTCGATACTGACACCTCTTACCTCTCTCTCTCTCGTTCTAACCTTCTCACTCGCTCCCGCTCAACCTCCCGGCTCACCTTCGTTCGACGCGCGCACAGGATGCACCTCAACAACGCACACCTCTTCACGCCTCTCCTCCTCACCACGCTCCCCGCCTCGCTCCACCCGCCCTTCCTTCGCGCGCTCATCTCGCAGTTCTTCTACTACTACATCTGTCGAGGCCGCCCCGCGCTCACCGCTGCCAACTTTACCGCTCAGCAGCAGCAGAAGCGCGTCTTGGAGTGGGGGGAGATGTTCGCCGAAGCGCGCGAAAACGTCGACGAGCACCTGCCGAAAGCGGTGCGTGCGCTGTACGTCTACGAGCGGCGTCACTCGGATCTGCAGGCGAGGCTGGTCGAGTCTGGACTCTTCGAGGGGGGATGGAAGGAGGAGGAGGAGGAAAGCGTATGGAGGATGACGGCGGATCAGCTGGTAAGGATGCACAAAGGCGAGTTGCAGGAGAGCAAGTGGGTGGGGAAGGAGGCGAGGGAGAAGGGAGAGCAGAGAGGCGCTCATCAGGAGTTTTGGTCGTTTGAGCCTTGGTTTTGAGCGTCGTCGTCGTTTGCACTTTCACAGTCAAGGTCCGCTTGTATCTCACACACACACACATTGTCTTCCTTTACGAAAAATCCTTCGCATTGCAAGTCGCAAAACCGAAAGTTCATCGAGGTTTGCGACTCTGACTGGTTGCGAGGCAAAGTACAGAGCGACAATCTGCATCCGTCGTCCACATTGCAAGCCTGCGCCACGACACAAATTTAATGTGACTGAGTTTAGCGGAGGCGCATGACGCATGTTACCCCGGCTGCTCTTGCGCACCACGTTCCAAGAGCCGTAGATTTAGGCCTTGAGAGGGTCGTGACCCCAGTCTTTAGTGAGAAAGATGGCAGATGAGCGGTGTCAGTGAAAACCCGAACAGACGGTGAGCAACAACGGTGCGGACCACGACCACAAAGAGGAAGAATCGGCAAAAGAGTGCGAAAGTGTAGAAGGAGAGTACGGTAGAGGAAGAGAGAGGAGCCGAGGATGCGTAGGCCGAGAATCGAATCCTAGGGGTGGGGAGCTCGTGTGGTCGGTGCGGACGTTCTTGCTCCCACGTTTGATCGTTGGCAGTCCGCTGGTGTGCAGCCCCTGTCGGCGGACGTGTTGCCCGAGGTGGGTTAGATGACTTCTTGATCGTCTGTGCCTATTGGGATACGGATTCAAGCTTGGTGGTTTCCTTCCTGCGAGAGACGGAGCGCTCCGACAACACTGCAGATGACTCGATATGCTCGTTGGCTGAGACTCCTGATGCGTGTGCATTCAACAAGTACACTCGAAGCGTCGCCTCAACCAGCGGAGACATCCTCCATCTCGTCGTCTTCCAAGTCGTCCATCTCTTGTCCCGCGTCAGCCTCCTCGGGCTGTGCTGCTGCGGATGACCCATCTTGAGCAGCTGCACTCGTCGAAGCTGCGATATACGAGCGGTCCATCTCCTTGACCAGCTCTTCCGCTTTGCCAATGTCGAGTCCCATAATTTCGCCTAACAACAGCGCACACCGGAGCTTCTCTGCTTCGGTGTCCTTGATAAGTTGGATGGCTTCATCGTTGAGCGCAGGGTCGGGTGATTTGGAAAGCAGGAGCGAAAGCTTGAATGCTTCGGAGAGGAGCGAGAGGGTTTGTGTGGATCGAACCTGCAGAGCGAATGAGCGAGGTGAGAAGGTCAGCGGGTCAGCGGGTCGAGCTCTGACCAGTCGAGTGTCTGTGTTGCAACGCACCATAATGTCTGCTCTCGCTTCGGTCTGAAAAGCTTCCTGAGCTACGCGGTACTTGTCCTTGTCCGCAATCTGTCATCAAAACGCCGATAGCGATCAGTACACATCCTTTTGCCAGGCTATACTTGGGAAGCACCAACTTACAGTAGCGAGCGAAATGAGCTCCTTGTAGCTCGAGACCAAAGTCTCAATCTCTGCATCGATCGTCTTGTTGACTCCTTCCTCCAACGCGTCGAGGTACTCTGCGGAATTGACCTGTCGAGAGGTGGTAGATGAGGCGGCTGCGGTGGAAGCGGCGGTGGCAGAGGTGCCGATTTTGCCGAGATTGAGTGCGGTGGGTAGCGCAACGTCGGAGCGAAATGATGATGCTGGAGCAGACGTGTCGGGCTGGCCGTCTATGGTGAGGTGAGGATGGCGTGGACGTGGTTGTCAGAATGAGTTGTCGTCGTAAGGTGGTCGAAGAGTGTGTTTCCAGCGTTGTTGCAGAATGGCGATGCTGGCATCGTATCTTTGACTTGGGAAGTCGGTCTCCAATGCAGTGGATGATGTTTGGGCTGCAAGAAAGATCCTTTCTTCGTCCTGCTTCTCACGGGAGGAGAAGGATTTTTGGGGGAATGGGAAAGAGCCAATGACGGCCAAAAGGGGGACAATTGAAACGAAAGGGGAGAAAGGGATGCCGCAATGTACTCACTCTTCAAGCTCTTGTAGCTCTTTGTCTTTTGAAGCTCCTCCTTGGACTTCTTCTCTTTGAGGTGCTGCTCCTGCGCGAGATGCCTCTTGTTGTAGCTTACGACTTTGCGCATGTGCTTGATGTCGTCCTCGGTGTACTTGTCCTTCTTCTTGTCAGGGTTGCGCTTCAGGATGTCGACGATTTTGGTTCCAGAGTTGTGACCGACGGTTTCGCCAGAGTCGCCGTTGGTCCAGCCGGAAGAAGTGGAGTCGTCGGACTTGAGCCACTTCTCGAGCTCGGAAGCGGTCATGTTGACCAGCTCGTTGAACTCCTTGATGACATCTGCGTCGGACTTGACCATGTTGGGCGAGGAGATGTGGAAGTTTCGGTGTGGTTGGGGCTGAAAATGGATTCGAGTCGGGGGTGTTGAGCGGAAAGATGGACGAATGTTGCGAACAAGTCTGAGCATGAACCGTCGAGATAAACGTCTAGTGATGATGATGAATGATGGTGGTAGCGGAGAGAGAGGCGGACAAGGATGATCTCAGGTGGAGGAGGATCGTGCTCGAGCTTGAGGGCTGTCCGTCAACGCATACCAATGCTGTACTGTCCCTTCAAGGTAACTGTCAAAAGGCCACCTTCGGCTACGGTGCGTCTTGGATGACGATCAGACAACCGAGATGCTTGGATGCATTGCCTGCGATGTCTTACGTTTGTCGAGGAAGAGCGAAGGATGGCTGGTGCAGAGGCGAACAGACGTTGACTCAGCGGTGCCGTCATTCTCCATTCACCGCATCTGAGCGCGCGTTTTTGGAGATTCAGATCGGGATCTGAGATTGTGCTTCCAAATCGGGCCAGATAAGCGCCAGGACGACGCACGGACATTCTGTGACTGCATTATGGCGTGCATGCTACGCTGCGTTGAACACCGCGGCTTCTTGCCGGCCCGAAGCAGCTTGACACTATGCGGCTTTAGCGTGCTCTCGGACCCATGAGCATGACTGACAAGGTAGCAAGCTGCATCGTCACGGGAAGCTTTCACCTAAAGACAGCTGACAGCTTGAGGACGGAAGGTTGCCGCAAAGCTGGTTTCAGCAGGAATGGACCCTGAGAGTGACTTGCTTCTCGAAACATAGCCGGCTAGTGTAGCTGTTCTGCTGCACCTTTGAGCACAGCTATAAGAGCGTGGTGAATGCCTCACTCTCTTTCTCACCCTCATCACCGCAACCTCTGTCATTCGAAGCTCTACACACCATGTCGACTCCAAGCATCAACCTCGAACATGCCTTTACACTCAAGCTGCCCATTTCGGCGGGTCACTCTATCCCCGGAACTCCCGTCGGCGATCGCTGTATGTGCACAGATTCCGGTCGTGTTGTACTGAAGAGCAGTGTGCTGATCCGGTCTCCCCTCGTTCTGGTCTGCAGCATACATTCCCGTGCTGGGAGGAACATTGACTGGCAAAGACATCGAGGCCAAAGTCACACCCGGTGGTGACTATGCCATCGTCAAGGACGGTTGGGGAAAGCTCGACGTTCGTGTTCACGCCATTACACCGGAGAACGAGACCATCTACATTCAGTACTATGGTCAGCTCGAAGTCACGCCTGCTGTCGGCAAGAGTGAGTAGATCAAATGACAGTGATTGCTTAGAACGAGAGGAAAAGCTGACCAAAAGTCGATGTCGACCACCTGGTAGTTCTGGGCGGCGACGCTTCCGCCAAATCGACCAACTTCGATGACCTATATCTCCTGGTAAGTAGAGCCGATACCTATGAACCTCATCGGAGATCTCGCAGCTTCTTACCATTCCTCTTTGGCGGTCATGATCTCAGACGACACCCGTATTTGAAGCCCCAGCCAACTCGAAACACGCCTGGGTCAACCGCACCATCTTTGTCGGTAAAGGAAAGCTCGATGTATCCAGCGACGGCGTCACAGTCGGTATGTATCGCTTTCGATGTCACTGCTCGCTCTCGCTTCCTCTGACTTGATGTCGATCTCTTTTCAATGCCCTTTCATCGCACAGTTTACGAGATCTTCAAAGCCAAGTAGTTCTTGTTCCAAGCTGTTCTGATTGAATGCAAACAAGTTGATCAACTAGGGTCGTCACGCCCGCACGCTGGTCGAAGCTGCGCTCGCATCACCATTACCAGCGCCCTCAACCAGGAACTGCCAGAACGACGTGTCGAGATTGAGAAGTTCATCGAGCAGCTCCGAGTCGGTCATAGGCTGCTGCTGTTGCTGTTGTGGCTGCTGGACATGCTGTCCCATGGCGGACGGATCGCCTGCATGGTTGCCCACGCCAACACCAACAGGACTCTTTTGCGTTTCAGCTGGTGCCCGCGCTTCCCACCACATTGGCTCCCTGCCCATTCCATCAGCTGCAGTAGACGCCGTCGGTGCTGACGCTGAGGATGCACTCGAGACACCAGCCGACGTCGTCGAGTATGAGGCTGGTACAGACAGGTTGGGGAACCCTTCCAAGTGACTATGGCTGCTCGCAAAATTACGTGAACTCGACTCCCACGCAAGCTTGGCCGCGCCGGGCGAACTCGAGTCGCTCGCTCCTCCGCTTCCGCAGTGTCTCGATGGTGCACGGTCGCTCGCCGTCCTCGCACTTGACGCAGCCGAGAGGAGCGCCAAACCTTCAGCTGCATTCTGCATCTGACCCGACCACGACGCCGCATGCTCTTCGGCCCACCATGCATCTTCGACGGCGTCTGCATTGTCATCCGCATATGCCATGGGACGTTCAATACCTCCGAAGCGCAAAGCTCGATTGAGCACCTTGGCGGTGCGGCGCGCCATGTAATTGTTGGGAAGCTGGCTCACCGCTTCGAGGATGGCCACAACATCCCGACGCAGCGAGTCAAGGTCCGCGTCCGCATAGCCCGAGTCGACTTGATAAGGATGTCCATGGAGCTGTCGTTGATGGGATCGCACTAACGGTATAGCCAAATTGATGGCGACTTGCATGTGCGCCTGACTCGTCCAGCCGACGTAGAATTGCGACGAGGGCATGGATTGGAGCTTTCGAATTACAGCAAGGCTGCGAATACATCGTCGACCGTTCTGAACCGTGGCAGCCTCGATTTCGCTCAAGAAAGTGGGAGGAAGCCAAGAAGCGTTGGCGTGCTGTCGATCGTCGATGGTCCTCTGTTGGAGATGGGCCAAAAAGTTCGAGTTGAGCGTGGTGGCCTTGTCGTATTCGTCCTGACTGTCTTTGCGTGCGTCTTTCAAGCTCTGCAGTCGATCGGCCATCAAGAGCCATGCGCGACAAACGATGGCATTCATGTAGAAGGCGGCCAAATTGAGCATGAGGATGGTGGCCATGGTCTTGGCCTCGATAGGATCGGCTGAGATGATGGTGGCGTCGACGGCTCGATCGTAGCCTACGCCGGCTTGTGGCAGGATGACAGTGTACCATTCCTCCAATCGGGCCAAGAGTTGACGTGTCTGCCTGGCCATGTCGCGCATCTCTTCCTTTGTGCAGGTTGCGAGTGCTTCAGGATGCAAGAGCCGAGATTCGGTCTTGGTGACCAAGTTGACAATGGGTGGGATCTCGTCCGATAGGGAAGTGGAGACGAGGATGTAGTTACGCACGGTTTCACGCTCCTTGTCCGATTTGGTGCGCCAAACAAAGGATGGATCCGACTCATCCAAGGGATGAGCGGTCGCCATGGTGTCGCGAGCCACATGGTCAGACTGAGGCCATGCTGAGAGCGAGGGGAGCTGTGCGACACGTTGAAGATGTGGACGACCGAAATTGAAGTCGACGATGCGCAGAGGAGCGAGATCCTTTCGACAGTGGAAGGCCACCCATTTGGCCGCGAGGGTGAGCTCGACCAAAATCCTTCTTCGGCGCTCGACTTGATCTGGAGTGAGGCCTATCCACGAGGGGCGAAGCTCGTTGTCAAAGCCGGCTCGCACAACGATGGCGATGGCGCGCTCGATGTACTTGACGAAAGCGGTGTCCTTACCGAGGCAGCGAAAGTAGAGACTGGTTTTGAGCATCATTTCGATGAGATCGCACGTCTCTGCCTCGGTGCGTCCGGAGCGCATGGCGGGCATGGATTCGACCATGGCGACGGCTTCTTTTGCGAGAGCGGTATGAAGCGAGCGAATGGGTACGGCAAATTGCATGGTGCGCTGAGGATTGTCGGAAAGGATAAGCGCCGAAAGTGCGACGAGGGTAAGCACTTGAACGGCAAAGATGTCCGAGATGGCTTCTCGCTCAAAAGCGTGCTTCCAGAGTGCAACGAAACGAGGGGCTTGGGTACACGTCAAAAGCCAGTCGCCTTCGGTAAGCATGTAGTGCATCATGCGGTTGGTGTCGATGAGAGGTGGCAGGATAGAGCGGACATGTTGCCATCGTCGGCGGGAATCGCGTGAAGGAGGATCCGTCTCTCCTGGAGTGTCCTGAGCAGGATCGACTTGATAGTCATGTGTAGCAGGGGACGTAGGAGTTGAAGTGGAATTGAAGCTGCTTCCAGACGCAGCGTTATGGTGGCTCAGCAAGCTCTCGAGACGAGCCATAGACTGCTTGATGCGCTGCACCTCGTCCTGGATGCCCTGCTCAGGGTTGTCGGCGGTGATCGACGGCTGCTTGTCCGGGTGTCGAGATGGATGGGCTTCATCGCGTTTCCTCTTTTGCTGTGGACCATTGAGTCGCTCTGATACCGGCGTGGGCGATGGATTCGCCGCTGCAAGGCCGTTGAGGCCGACGGGCATCGACGCGGACGATGTCAAAGGTCGATGCTGGGACGAGGGTGCTGTCGAGCGGGCTGCATCGGAGCTGGGACCGGCTGCGGCCGAAGGGCGGGCAGATGTCGTCGAAGAAGTGGTAGCAGCACCACCACCGCTGTTGGGATCTGTACATTGCTGTGCGGTACCTCTGAGCACGCATGACGAGCAAGGACGGGCGTGATCGCATTTCGACTTTCGTTGTCGGCAAGGAAAGCAGCTCACTTTGGTCCGCTTTTGCGGCAGAGGCTGCGTCGGCGATGGCGATGCTGGTAAAGAGCTCGACCCTGCTCGAGAGCCGTACGTATCGGAAGCTCCGTCGTACATTGTGACAGTGCCGATGCTGAGATCGCCGTTCGCTGCTGCTTCGTGTCGGGATCCCCGAGATGGCGTGAGAAAGTGATGGTCGGAAAGAACGAAGCGACGGCGCTTCCAATCGCATTCAATCGCTTTCAATCGCGATTTGCAAAAGGACGCCCTGAACGCTTTGTGCGGAAGCAAGCTCGAACACCGCACACTTGCGCAAAGGATGATACAACAAAGGCGAAGGAGCGAGCGAAGCTGCGTGCATGAAAGCGAAGGAGCGGATGTGATGTGACGGCACGGATAAGCGCATCGAGGCAGAGCGTTGGCTCACTTCGCTTGGCTCAGTGTTGCCTCGCTATCCCTGCGATTCGGATCACCCGCGGAGTTGCTTCCCGCGGCTCCCACGCCACGCTCTCTCTTTTCTGGCTTTTCCGAACTTTTTTTTGGGCGTTGAAAAGGAAGATGGCGATTTGCTCTTTGCTCTTTGCTCTTTGGTTCAGTCACCTTTCTCACCCTTCTACTATCACCCTCAACACTCTCGATCGTCACAGTCAGAATGGCCGACGCCCTCGATCTAGACCAGCTACAAGCTCAGCTCGAGCTCAAACGCTCTGCTTTGGCAGACAGCATCCTCTCCAAGCTGCCAGGCTTGAACGGTGCCTCTTCTTCCTCAACCGCCTCGTCGAGCGCGCAACCACTACAACAAGCGAACGCTCGTCCACGACAAGCCAATCTTGGAGTTGGAGCCGCACCCAAACAGCAAGCAGGTAACGAGATGGGCGGCGGTGGCAAAGCGCGCAGTGCAGCCGACCTTCGTCTCAAAGGTGCGCTCACTGCGAAGCGCAAACGATGGCAAGACGAGGAGCCAACGGCAAAAGCTAGTTCGGACTCCGAGAATGAAGAGACGAGTAGAGCAGATGCCATTGGTTACAAGAAGAAGGCAAAACAGGCCAACGCGAACGCCAGCTCATCATCGTCGACTGCCAATGCCAAGCCGGCGAAGAAGGATCCGTTCGCTGCCAAAGGTATCGAAGCGCAGAGAGCAGCTCAGAACCAGCCTCGTATCGTAGTCGTCGACGGAGAGACCATCGACTTGTCAAAGCTCAGCAAGACGCAGCGCAAGAAGATCAACAAGCGACTCAAGGCGCAGGATGAGAAGCAAGAGCAGTCGGCGAGCAACGGCGATGACGTTGGAGAGGAGGCATCCGCTGAAGCCACGCCCACAACGCCAGCTGCTTCGAACACCACACCATCAAAACCATCGCCCTCAAAACCTTCTTCACAACCCTCTTCGAGCAGCAACGCTGGGAATAATAGCGAAGCGAGTGCCCTGACGCCACTCCAAGCCCAAATGCTCTCCAAGCTATCCGGCTCACGCTTCCGCACCATCAACGAAAAGCTTTACACCACCGCTTCAGACGAAGCTGTTCGAATGATCGATGCGGCACCTGCCATGTTTGACGAGTATCACCAAGGCTTCCGCGAGCAGGTGCGTTCGTGGCCCAAGAATCCCCTCGACCGTATTGTCGAGCTTTTCGATCCTTCCCTCTCCAGTGGCAGTAGCAAAGGCAAGGGCAAGAACAAAGCGTCCAAGCCTGCTGTGGCAGCGGCAGGTGCCGGTGCAGGGAAAGCTCGTTTCACACCCGGAGTATTGGTGGTGGATCTTGGCGCAGGTGAAGGTGGTCTGGCCAAGAAGCTGGTCCCCAAAGGTGTCAAGGTGTTGTGCTACGATCTGGTGACGACGAGCGATGGGTGGGTGAGGAAGCAGGACACAGCTGCGATTGGTGGGTTGCCTCTGCCCGGCTTTTTGGCCGAAGACGATCCTCTAGGGCTGCAGGCCAGACCAGAGGGCAGCGCCGACGGCGTAGCGGATGTAGCGGTGTTCTGCTTGAGCTTGATGGGCACCAATTGGATCCACATGCTTTTGGAGGCCAAGAGGGTGCTGCGCGTAGGGTGAGTCAAAGATACTAGAGACTGTTTGAAAGGAAGGCGGATGTACTGACCGTTCCTCTTCTCCTCTATATCGAACCGTGACAGTGGCGAGCTGATCATCGCCGAAGTATCCAGCAGATTCGCCGATGGGTTCGACGCCTTTGTTCAGATCGTCAAGATGCTCGGTTTCAGTCTTGAACACAAGGTGCGTTTCCATTTCTCTCATTCTCACCGCCTCCGTTCATCGCCCCCTGCTAATCATCATCTCTTTCTCACTCTTCTTCGACGGAAATACAGGACGCGAGCAACACCCACTTCGTCCTCTTCGAATTCGTCAAGCTCTCACAACAGGCTCACGTCTCCTCGCTCTCCTCGCTCACCAAAGGCAGCGAACTCGACCCCCACACTACGACGCTCGACGAGCTAGCCGCGCACGGCAAGACGTTGCTCAAGCCTTGTATTTACAAGCGTAGATGATGCGCGCACGCTGACTCAAAGATGGCAATGATCACGCCGTCGATCCAAGATCAATCAGATAGCCCTCGAGAGCGAAGAAGAAACCGAGAAGTGCATACGTTGTAATGGTGTATGATATTGCGAGTGTCATTTGGGTGTATGCTTGATTGATGGTGTTGATTATGCATCCATGCTGTGTGTTGGTCTGCTTTCCTTTTTTCCTCCGTGAACATTCCATCTCTTTGACATGCATTGCTCTCCTCCTCCTCACTTCGCATTCAGCTCCCCAGCAATTCTCTCCCTAACCTCGTTCAACCGCCACACGTTTCCCGTGTCCTCGTTCCTGCCCAACCTCACGTACTCCTTTCCTCCTCCTCCCCCTCCTGCTCCTTCTCCTGCCCCATCTGGGCTGATCACCACCAAGAACCCCGGAGCTATCTTGTGCAGCGCATCGATCGCGGCCCGGCACTCCCTCGCGCTCAGCTGGATCTTGACGCTCTTGGCGAGCTTGTGAAGCAGGTCGTGCATCGGGAGGGTCGGGGAGCGGGCGATGCCGGTGGAGGAGAGGGTGGTGCCGTTGGAGAAGAGCATGAAGAGGATGCTGCAGAGTTCGGGGAGGCGCGAGATGAGGGCGCGGTGGGAGAGGGCTTGCATGGGGGTGAGGGTGGACGAGGAGGAGGAAAGCGAGGCGAGCGAGGGGAGGGAGGTGGTTCGTCGGAGGTGTTCCTTGGCTGCTATGCGTTCGCGGAGGGTTAGACCTGCGGTCGAAGGTGGTGGTGGAGGAGGAGGAGTGGGGTGTGGGAGGGTGGAGAACTTGATCGGTTTGGACGGAGTTTGAAGGGCGTCCAGGGCGGAAGTTTTGTTGCGGTGCGGGGTGGCGAGGGTCGGTGTGAGTGACGGGAGGGTGGCGAGTGGGATCGGCCGGACGACGCGCGGGTCGTCGAGGGGAAAGTCGGGATGCCAGGTGTGCAAGAGCGATCCTTCGGCAGGCACGACGCTAAGCGCCTCTTCTTCCTTAATCGTCGTCGTGGGGCGTAGCTGAGGCATCGACTTTGACCCGCGCACAACGCTCGTCGAAACTTCGTCGATGAGCGACTGTTTCCCCTTCTCCGCCTTGCCGCGCGCCAAACCCTCGTCGTCATCGTCGTCATCTTCACCCGAAATGAGCCCATCGCCATCGAGCTCGCTCGGATCCATACGAAACATCCTCTTCCCCACCCGTCGTCCACCTGACCGCGTAGCCGACGGCGTCAGCAGCCCTCCTGCGCCCATCACCGCTTCCCTCGGCATACCGCCAAGCGCGCTCACCTCGTCATCGTCATCGTCGCTATCAGCAGCAGACGCGATTCCCAACCCCACCATCCCCAGCTTCCTACGAGACGGCGTGACCGGCTCCACATCCACCACCTCCGTCTTCACCTGCCTCCTCGTCGGTGGGGCTGGCACAGAGATCCCCCGCTCATCCAACCACAACTGATGGAACCTCGCACAGCGATCCCTCAGCCTCCTGCCGACTTCGGCCTTGCGTGTTTCCAGCCCGTTGTTCCACATGGCGACGACGGACATGCCTTCGCGTGCTTTGGCTGATCCTGCTGTGCTTCTTGGTTTTGGCGATGCGGTGGCTGTGGGGGATGCTGCTCGTTGTTTGCGTCTGGGTGAAGAGAGGAGTGGCGAGGAGGAAAGCTGACCGACGTACGGCGATCTTGTTGCTTTGCGGTCGGACGTTGGAGGAGGAGTGGTGAATCGCGTCGTCGCGGGCATCTTAGGCGTGCCTTTGACGCTCTCGTCGAACCCTTCGGTGGGTAGTACGGGCGAAGAGTGTACTTCGACGCCACCAAAACCGACTTGTGGAGGAGGAGTCCGTTCGCGAATCGTCCGTTTGATCTCGAGCTCGATCCCGATCCCCCAGTCGAGCGCTCGGCGGCCGGTGCGAGGGTCGAGGCTGCGCGTCTTGCTGATGATGAAGCCTAGGCCGCGCACTTTCTCCTCGTTGCCGGAGGAGCGTTGGAAGTCGACCCAGATGCTGGCGAGGCGTTTGAGTTCCGTCGGTCCCAACCGTCGGCCACCGGAGCGCTCGACGAGCGGTCGTAGCGCTGTGTAGGAGATGAGGTTGGGGAGGCGGACTGTCTTCGTGCGTTGACGTTCGGTCGGGTGGTGCGGTTGGTCCGTGTCGGTGGTGTCGTCGTCGGAGGACTGGGTGGAGGATTCCAGGGTGGCACTGGCACAGCCGGCGGTAGCGAGGTGGACGACCAGCGCGTGTTCGAGTGCTACGTGGAGAGACATCAAGCTCGAGTAGAAGGAGGGCAGCGCGAGGTCCGTTGAGAGGGTGTGCTTTGGCTGCGGTAGACTCGCCTCATCTTCGTCTGCTAGTGCAACGCTGCCAGCGTCCGCCTCGCTATGCGAAAGACTTGTCGTCGTTGCAGGTGTTGAAGCCTGAACAGCCTTCGGCTGCAAAAGACTCGGCGCGCTCGAAGAAGCCGGCAGTTGCGCACCACGGAACACAGCAGCTGCATTCTGCGTCGCCAACGGCGGGAGAGGCAGACCTTTCGGTTTCTGCCTTACACTCCTTGGTGTGAGATAGCTGTCGTCGTCCTCGTCTACGATGCGTCGGAGTGCTTGTCCCTTGGGCGTGTTGTCCAGCTTGGAGAGCAGCGGGCTTTTGCTGGGAGAGCCGAGTGTGACTCTGGTGCCCTTGGCTCGACCAGGTGTGAGCACAAGACCGTCTTCTTCTTCTGTACCCAGCGTTTCCGTTTCGCCGGTGATGAGGCGACGTGGGGTACCATCGAGCGTACGAGGCGTCTTGGTGGGAGAGGATGACTTGGGTGGTGTCGTCATCTTTCGCTTTGACGGGCTGGAGGTGGTTGCACTGGCATCAACACGTGTTGAAGAAGACGGCGCTTTGGACGGCGATCTGGAGAGCATGAGGTACATCTTGTTCGTGTCGGGGTCGGTGCGAACTGAGATCGGCGAGGTGTGGGATGGCTCGAGAAGGGGGCTGAGGCGGGAGCCGGAGCGGCCGGAAGCGCGTGGAGTCGTAGGAGGCGTTCCGAGAAGTGATACTGGCTCACCGATCTGGCTGGCTGACGAAGAAGAAGCAAGCCTAGCGCTAGGACTGGACTGAAGCAGACTCTCGTTCTCGGCCATGATTCGGTCCACCTCGCCTTCGTCTGGTGTTCTTAGACGGGTGCGAGTTTGTCTTCTTGGTGTCGACTTTTTCGGCGAGGTTGGCTTAGGAGCTGTGATCTCCTTTGCTGAAGCATTGTCGCTGCTGGTAGTTGTCGATGCTGTTGGCTGCGATGAAGGTTGTGATGCGATATCTGCTGGTGCGGCTGCGGCTGGTGTGGCAACATCTTTGACAGGTTTCGACTTGACCGATCGGTTGGCGCGACTGATACTGGCTTTCGATGCTGCGAAGTGGGCAGCGATGCCCCTGTTGGGAGCCATCGTGGTGATATGTTTCTTGTAGAGTGGAGTCTGTACGAGATCCGATCCGGCGGATAGTGTGGTGGATAGCCCTGCTCAGCAGTCCTTGGGTGCGGTGGTGAAACGGAGCAGTATGGAACGCAATCCTAGCAGCAGCGATCCGTCCGATACTGTCATTCGTCGATACTGAATGCTGCAATGAATCGGAACGATATTGATGGTGAAGAATGGTGCTGGCGATATCGATGATGGTGAGAAGATACGAAAGCCGTTTGTGCGGAATGTCGAAAGCTGCAAGTGTGGAATCTCGTTCAACCTTCGTGAACCCTGATCCATTTTTGCGCGCAGTTTCAAATTGTGAGCCACAGCAGCCTAACAAAGTAGAAAAATCCAAACCCCGCCTCCACCTCGAACTCGCGCACGGTGAAGCTTGTCCCACGCATCCCCGGCTTGTGTATGCTCTCTCTTCTCTCCTCCTCGACACCACTGCCCCTACTTCGGCGTCAAAGATCGCAGCATGACCTCTACAGCAGCGAGCCTCGTCGGCCGCACATTTGAGGAGATTCTCCGCACACCACCACCTTCCCTCTCCGCCGGTGTGGGAGCACTGATCGACATGGCGCTCTTCTGGAAAGCTGCAGGTCCTGAACGATACTTTGCAAAGAGCGACGAGTTCGACGACCAGCTTGTACAGCGCTACTCGAAGATCTACCCCGAAGTCCACTCTGAGCGCATCACTCCCGCCATCCCTTCGTCTTCAAGCGCAATCACAGCTGAAAGCCTGCTCGCAGAGCAACATCTCGGCATGATCCTCCTACTCGACCAGTACCCACGAAACGCCTTCCGCGGCTCCGCAAAGCAATATCAGTCGGACGCTCTAGGCAGAAAGTGGGCAGATATAGCGATCAAACACGGCCTCGACAAATCTGTAGACCAGTCCCTGTCCATCTTCTTCTACCTTCCGTTTGGTCATTCGGAAAGCTTGGCGGACCAGGATAAAGCCATCGAGTTGGGTCAGTGGCTCGGAGACCCTTTCCTCAGCTTTGCAAAGGAGCACAGGGACGTCGTTGCGAGATTCGGTAGATTCTGTCATAGGAACCAAGTCATGGGAAGGGAAACGACAAAGGAGGAAGCTGATTTCCTTGCGAATGAGGCTCCTGCTTGGGCGAGATCGTGAGGGGACAATCTACAATTCAGCAATGGTAATCACGCTTCCACAGCTTGTCTCAGTGTGTGTGATGTTGCAATCCCTTCTCGGTGTCTATGTGACTCGAATGACCATTCCTTTGATCCCCTCGAGCATGGTGATGATACAAAACAGCAATGAACTTCGACGACAACATCACCTGAGCCACTTCCTCTTTTTGCTCCTTTCCCTTCCTTCCTTCGAATCCGCATTGCGATGTTGCACTTCCTCCTCTCCTTTCAGCTGGCCTTGGGACCAGGCGACGGACTCGGCCCAGACGGTGCTACCGAAGACTCTCGCCCGCTCGGTCCAGGCGTCGCTGTGCCCTCTCGAGTGCCTGTGCCCGTCGACGCCTTTTTCTTCTTCTTACCGCTGCCTCCTTTTTTGCCTTGCTGCGCCGCCAGCTTGTTGGCCATCTGAAGCAGCTGCAACTGTCCAGGCGTCAACTTGGCCAGCTGCTTGCCTCCACCCGCTCCGCTCTCCTGCTGCTGCTTGCGCAACAGAGCAATGAGTGCCGCTGCTTCTGGGTGCGCTGCAAGAGCAGACAGCGCCGAAAGCGGATCTTCGCTGTCGGTGCCTGTCGATGTCGAAGCGGCCGGTGCAGAGCTAGATGCGGACGCTGTTGTCGAGGCAGGAGTGGATGCACTGGCGGCACTGGGACCGGCTGCACTGCTCGAAGCTGGCTTACTTGCTCCATTGCCGACCGCGCTGCCAGCTTCCGCTGCCGCGGGCGTGGCCTGCTTGACTGGCGAGACCGCTTTCTGTGTTGAGGTAGACGACGTCGCTGGCTCAGCCGCGTTCGGCTTTGTCGACGACGCAGCCTGGCCGGTGGTAGCAGGGCTGGCAGAACCTGGTATGCTAGACTTGGCAGCAGCGGCGGCTCCAGCTGGTACAGAAGTTCGTAGCGGCGTGCTTGGAAGGACCGGTGCTTTTGCTGGTGCAACCGTAGGTGCAGAGGGTGACGCTCCAGCTGCATCGGCTCCTTTTGCGCTGTTTGTGGCGGCAGCTTTTGCGTTCTGCGTCAGATTCGCTGCAGCAGGTGTCGTGCTTGGTGCGTTTGCCTTTCCACTCTGAGAGCTGCTTGGAATCGACGGCTTGACAGGGGCAGGCAACACCGGCTTAGGAAGCGTCGTCATCGGGTGCAGAGACGTTGCAGATCCAGGAAGCTTAGGCAGCGATGTCGTCGGCGGCGCAGCCGTGTTGATGGCGCTCGTAGGGGCTGGAGACGCCGCCGGCTTCGAGGACGATGCAGAGCCATTGAGTGCAGCAACGCCTGCTTTGGCGGTCGACGAGGACGCGGCCGGGGCAGGCGAGGCAGTCGTGGCAGACTTGACAGTGGACGCTGATGTGGTCGGTGCTTTCGGCGTTGCTGCCGTTGCGCTGGGCGTGGCTTTGCCGACTGCGGGACTGGCGTCCTTCTTCTGGGCTGCTACCTGCTGCTGCCTCATACGTTCCTTCAAGTGGGTCACGAGATACGCTTGCAGCACCTGCAGGGCCTGCTGCGCTCCCAATCCTTCGATCTGCGCCAGCTGTCCTGCATTGAGATGGCCGAACACCTGTGGGCTCAGGTAGAGCTTGCCATCGTGATGCACGATGGGAGGTGTCTCGAGCAGCGACTCGATCGTACCTGGAGCTGCCTTTGGCTTGTCAGACGCTGCAGCGATGGCGGAAGAGGGAGGCGTGCCAATGATGAGCGGAATACGGATGGCCGGCAACGAGCCAGGCGTTCCGGCCGCTGCTGCTGCGCCGGCTGCGGCTGCCGCCGAGGCAGGGTTGACTGTATTTGCACTAGCGCCGGCGCCTTGAGGCAGTGCTCCAGCAGAGACAGGCGCGACACCAGGAGCAGGCGTTCCCGCGGCTCCACCATTCCCAACAGCGGTAGTGGTTCCTGCGGCAGCTGCTTTGGCCGCCTCCTCCTTCTGCTTGGCGAGGTTGGCGCGATGCTGCTCTGCCAGCTTCGAGTCGGACATCGTGTAGAAGATGCCTTTGCCGGGCTCGTCAGATCTGCGAGGAATCCGCGTGAAGTCGCGCGAGGAACCGATCGCATGGCGGATGGAGCTCTGCCAGTCTCGGCCTGTATGTCTGCCGTTGCGCTTGAACCAGATCCAGCGGTTGGCGATCCATTCGTACACCTCTTGCAGCGTGAGCTTGCCGCCCTTCTTGGCGCAATGATCCGAACGAAGCGCCTGCGAAATGAGCTCGATGTTCGACAAGTCTGGCTTGTCTTCGGGTCCCGGTGGCGGCTTGGCGACCGGTGTGGTCGGTGCTGGTGTGGCAGTCTTGGTCGGTGCCGGAGTGCTGCTGCCAGGTGCACTGCTTCCAGCGGCGGTTCCAGCTGCCTTCTGATTCTGCTTGGCTTGTGCGTTGGCAAGACTGGCTGCTGAGGCGATGATACTGGCCGTCGTGGGCCACGAGGAAGAATCCGAGCCCGATGCGGCGGTGGAAGCCGGAGCAGGCGTTGAGGTGGGAGCAGGCAAGGATGTCATGGCAGCCGGCATCGACATGTTCGGGTACGGTGCTGAAGTACCAGGCCCACCACGTCCAGAAGCAGCCGAAGGAATCATGGGCAGCGGCGAGGGCATCTGCCCGACAGCATGCGGCAACGCTTGAGCGGGAGGTGGCCCGTATCCAGGCATCGACCCAGAGACGGCGTTGGCAGCAGCGATGATGGCCGAAGCTGCCGAGGCCGAGTTGGGATCGTATGGCATGGACGTAGGAGCCGTGCCCTGTCCACCATACGGACCCGGGAACGGCGTTGCTGGGCTGCCTGCGACGCCTCCTGCTGCTGCTGACGCCGACGGAGCAGCAAGACCAGATGGCGTTGGGGGCGCTTCGTCTGCTGCGGCACCCTTCTTTTTCTTGGGCTTGGCCGGCTTTGCTTTGGCGGGTTTCGCTTTGGCTGGCGTGCTCGAAGCTGGCGCGGACTTGTCGGCACCCTTCTGACCCGGTTTGGAAGTAGACCCTGCAGAAGTATCGACAGCGGTTGCACCAGCGGGTATCGGCGCTGATGATGTTGCAGGAGCGATGGCTGGTAGCGACGAGGGCACAGCAGCGGCTGTTGCTGGCTTGGAGGATGCTGACGCTGCGGCCGCCTTAGAGGACGATGCTGCAGCGGATCCCTTCGTAGGTGCCTTGCCAGCGGATGAAACTGGCTTGGTCGCGGCAGGCTTGACATCCAACATGACGACATCGTCATCCACTGCTTTGGGCGCCGTCGCAGGTGCGACGACACTCGTCGAGCCATCGGCAGCGGGCGCTGTCGTACCGGCGCCAACCTTGCTCTTCTTGGGACTGGCATCGGCGCGAGCCTTGGCTGCCTTGGCGCGCTTAGCTGCATCAAGAGCTTCGATGCCGATCGGGGTGCCGACCTTGAGCGCCGGCTCTTCATCGGTGGCTGGTTCGCCTCTCTTCCTCTTGCGTCCAGCAACACCTGCACCCATTGCCCAGGAAGGTGTGGGCGATTCTTTCTTGACAGGGGATGCTCCCTCCCCACCTGAAGCCTGTGTTGTGTCCCCAGACTTGTTGGCCTTGGCTGCTTTGGCACCCTTGGAGCTTCTCTGACCCTTAGCACCCTTGGCTGGGCGTTTGGCGGCTGCAGGCGGTGGCGGAGTGGTGATGCCGTCGTCCTGCTCCTCTTCACTGCTCTGCTCTCCTGCGCTTGGGGTGCCGAGACTATCGCTGTCGTCTCCGTCAGGTCGTGTCTGAGGAACGGGACCCTTGGTGGGCATCTTGCCACGGCCTGCTCCTTTACCTTTGCCCTTGCCTGCAGCTCTGTTGGCGAGAGCGGCTGCGGTTGTCTTGGAGGCCGCCTTTCCTTTCTTGCTCTGCTGCGCTTTTGCCTTTGCAGCTGGCAGCGGATCGTGCTGGTCTTCCATGTCCTCGTCAGCTGCAGAGTCCTCTGCGGCAGCACCGGCAGATGCTTTGCCGATCTTTGACTTGGGTTTGAGCACGAGCCTACGTTTGGGCTTGTCATCGCGGCTGGCTGGATCGACGCCGCCCTTGCTGGCAGCTGCTGACGACTTCCTGCGACCTTTAGCGGCGGCCGTGCCATCTTGTTGATGCTCCTCGTAACCATCGTATTCGTCATCGCCACTCTCCTCATTCGAGACAGAACTCGACGAGCTGGCGCCCTCTGCGTCTTCGTCGTCGTCCTCATCCTCTTCTTCGTCATCATCGTCGTCGTCCTCATCCCCAACTTCCTCGCTGCTGAGATCAGAGAGCGAATCGGACTCCGAGTCGTGTGCGCGTTGACTGTCGCCATCGATGCTGTAGGATGCCGCACCGGGAGGAGGTGGGAGCACAAAGTAAAAGACACGTTCTGCGATCTGAATCTTGGTGCGCTTTCCGAGCACGACGATACCGCCCTTTTCGACCCAGACGTCATCCACAAAGGCGCCGTTGCGACCGACGACCATCAAGACGAATTGACCTTCACCTTGTTCCGGGTTTGTGCCTGCGCTTGCTCCCATGTGGGAGGAGATGTTGTAGGGATCCTGTGCAGCAGCACCGTCTGTGCCGGAAAGGTGGGAGCCATTGACGCGGCTGAGGGCAGTGGGTGAGGTGATGCGGTACGGAGCGCTTCCGTTGCCACTGGAGGCTCGACTGTGCGCGGGAGTGCCATTGAGGAAAGCCGAGTTGGGAGGATGGATGGGACCTGTGTAGTAGAAGACACGTGCGTGAAGCCTCGAGATGGACTTGAGCGGGCCGAGATCGACGTCGACGTCGCCTTCGGTCTTGGACTCGGAGGTGATGTGAGCTTGAGATAGACCTGAAGCTGCGTTGGGCAGTTGTGGCGGCAGGGCACCGGGACGCTGGTTGGGCTGCAATTGACCGGGTCGACGGCCGATGGTGACGTCGAGCGTCTGAATGTAGTAGGAAAAGCCGGGGAACTCGAGCTTGGCGTAAGCCTGAATGGGACCTTGATCTTCGTCTTCGTCTTCGGGTTCGAGATCGTCGAATGCTTCGTCGTCCCAGTCCATATCTTGGCGTGTGAGCGCCTCGTTAAGATCGACAGCGCCTTGGAACGCTTGCTGCGCAGCATCAAAAGCAGGGTCGGCAGAAGGCAAGGAGTTGGAGGAAGGGTCGAGCATGAGATCGCCGTAGGCATTGATGAGCTGATCTGAGCTCGCGTTCTGAGCGGCTAGATTAGAGAGGTGCGATAAAAGGCCGTTGCCCTCTGCTAGCGATGCCAAAAGCTTGGCATCCTCTTCGTTTAGTCCGGCAGTTGCTGCCTGTAGGGATGCTGGCATGGACGAGCCCATTGTCGCATCTGTATTGGACGCAAATGGTGGTACCGCATCGATGCCGTTGACTGGGTCGGCAGTCTGCTGTTCGGTCGAAGGTGGCGCTATTGAGGCAGCAGCAGAAGCACTGACGCCATCGCCATTACCTTTGGACGGAGAAGCGGGTATTGTAGCGGCAGATGTAGGAGCGGTATCGAGTGTATGCGCCGATGTGGATGCTACTGGATTTGGGTTTTCGATGCCCGAAGGAGATGCCCTGCGCGTCGGCGACGATGGCTGCGCAGCCGCGGCTGATGCTGTATCGGCCATTTTTCGGGCTGCAGCAGTCGTCGCGGCTTTGAGTGTTGCTCTTTCAGTCAAGAGTGGCGGTTGGTGACGAAAGACATGAGGGAAATGCGACGGCCTTGCTCGGCGGTGGATGGAGGGCCAAAGATGCTATGAAGGCAGATTCCGGGGGATACGGCAGACGAGATCGATTGTGGCAAGGACGTCGCTTAGAATGGGGGATGATCGAGTCGGTAGTGCCAATGGATGCTGAGCCTGAAGTTGATCTGCGATTGGAGTTGCCGCCTTGAATGATCGATGTTCCGGAACCGAAGCTAGTCGATTTGCAAGTTGACGACCGTGAGGATAACGAAGCTTGCAGAAAGGAGATCCAGTCGCTTGATGCGATAGACTGCTCCGTGGCGTGGGAAAGGGTGGTGGTTGCAGGATGAGTGGATGGTGGATGATGCCGACGGCGATTCCGAGTGTCGATGGTGATGGAAGTCGAAAAAGTCGCATCGAGTGTGTGACTGTGTGACTGTGTGACTGCAGGGTTCTTTGGCAACAGCGCCTCTGTCCCCACTCAAACTCACCACTCTCAGCAGATTCATTTCCGAATTCCATCCTTTCTGATTTTTTTTGAGATTTTTTTAGCGATTTTTCTTTTGGCCAAAAACAAACTCTCTTTGAGCTGAGCGAAGAGGCTGAGCTCTCAAGGCCTTCTGGCAGCTCATGCTTGCCGTTCGCGTCGTGCACTCAGCTGGCGACTTTCTTCGGGACTCGGGATTCTTGTCAGCCAAGCGGAAGCAAACATCGCAAACTGGAGCCAAACGCTCAGCTGCTACTTTGCCATGCCAGTGCCCTCTATTGACTGCGTTTCAATCGTCAACATGAATGTGTATTGACACGATTGCACGTTTGTGTCGACATTCCACCAGTCTGCTTTGCGGCACCGACGGTCATCGAGGTCTGTCTCGAAAAGGGAAAAAAAGCGTCATCGAAAATCGACCGAAAAAAAGGGACGCGAAAAATCAAGAAAAAATGCCTCCACACTTTGTGAACCCTGAAAGTGAATCCACGTTGAGAAAAAAAAAAGTTGACCAGCTCGAACCACGTTGAGCTTCCTTCAAAGCCATCCATCATCAGCTCCCACCATTCCACATCGAGATTCAACGCATATCAGCTTTGGTTCGAGTTCAGGAACGGCGGAGGTCGAACATGACGGCTGCAAGGGTGCTTCCTCGGTAGAAACAACTCGCATAGCTCCCTCTTCCCGGTCAGCATGTCACGCAGCAGGGTCAAGCTCGATCTTGGCCCTCATGGCAAGGTTCTTGCCTCGGTCACCGACTTTGACGATGCGAAAGCGGTCGCCGCAGGGCGCTTCAACGTCGAATCAGGCAGCGTGCAGCTCTATGTTAGCGACGGAGAAGATCTATGGGAGCTTCATCCGTCGGCTTTCCAAGACGTCGTAGCGGACAATGGAGTGATCGTGGCCAGGGTACTCGAGCATATTCCGCCAGTAGCACCGTCTCTGTCCATCGCCTCACCAGCTGTTCCTCCCTCGACGAGTGTATCAGCTCGCACGGTCATCGGGAAGCGGGATACGCCCCACCTCGACACGCCAACATCGTCAACATCGCATATTACAACCACTGCACCAGCATCAATCTCTCGCGCTCAACGAGGGACGCCATCCAATCACAACGGCCGCGCACGAGTGAACTCAATCTCGAGCACATCCTCCAGCGAGAGCTCGAGTACGAGTGATACGTCTTCCTCGTCTTCTTCCTCATCGTCGTCGGCATCCAGCTCATCTTCCGACGAGGGCCGCCGTTCAGCATCCATCCAAGACGTGACTGCCACGTCGGCAAGTGTGCGAACGATCATCGGACCTAACGGTCTCCCTGTCTCGTCCAAGGAGCGTTGGGATCCAAAGACCCATCGGCTCATGTTCGAGAAGCTCAACGAGATCATTGGCTCCGAAACCATTTATTACACACGCAAGTACACCGAGGAGCGATACCGTATCTTTCAGCTGCTCATCGACAACTATGGCGACAACGGTATCAGGGGAAACTTCTTGCGAGGACGAACGGCGGCCGCGCTGATCTCACGTGTGGCTGGCGTGCTGCGAACTGCGCGAGAACGGGGCGAAAAGATCAAACAGCCCTTCAAATTCTTCTTCCCCAACAAGAAGGATGACGAGGTTGCACCCCGTTCTGCTACAGCGCCGATACCTTCGACTTCTGCAGCCGTCAACAATCGTGGCAGGGCGC
The DNA here is from genome assembly GCA_001748505.1 of Sporisorium iseilematis-ciliati. Taxonomy (NCBI): domain Eukaryota; kingdom Fungi; phylum Basidiomycota; class Ustilaginomycetes; order Ustilaginales; family Ustilaginaceae; genus Sporisorium; species Sporisorium iseilematis-ciliati. The sequence continues at coordinate 48,798 of MJEU01000068.1, read as the reverse complement.
GACCGAATGCGAATGGGAGTCGGTCTCAGACGCAGCCTGTCCAAGCGAACGATCAGCCACGTAATAAGCGGAAAAGCAAGGCTCAAAGGGCAGCGGCTAAGAGAAGGGCGGAAGCAGCAGCAGCGGCAGAAGCAGAAGGCGAAGCAGCGTTGGCGTCAACATCGGCGGCGTCCGGCACAGCGCCTGCGATAAGCACGGCAGCGCGAAACCCACCTATGCCAAAGGGGAAGGCGAACGGCAAGGGTAACGCCAGGAACAATGCGCAGAGTTCTACAGCCAGCCAGCACACACCGCCCCAGATCCGCAAGAGGAATAGCAATGCTGCCTCGGGCCCATCGAGCGGTTCAGCATCTAGAGGCGGGAACAGGCCAGCCAACGGCAATACGGCAACATCCGCTCCTCCCCGGACACAAGAACGCCAGCCACGTCGAGCAGCATCATCAAGCCGACGCAGTCGATCTGCTTCACCTCGCCCGAATGGCGATACTCAGCACTACATGCGTCGCGGAGACAGATCTCGGGACCGATCACCACATAGAGGAGGCGATTCGTGGGTTCGTGGTCGAGACGAGAGCCCACGGACCTTTGAAATTCGATGCGATGATGCAGAAGAGCGAACCTCATGGCGGCCAACAGGACCGTCGTCGTTACCGAGAAGACCGAGCTGGACGGACACGTCTGAGCAGCGTGGCATCGACGACCCGCTGTTCAGAGCTGAAACGAGATCACCACCGCCCCCGCCGTCGTCGTCGGAGCAGACTCCACGAAGGGGTAGGCGATGGGGCCAGACTCCTTCAAGGAGCAGCCCGGCAACACGAAGGAGTGCTGTTGAACGCGCCTTGGAGCACTTGACATCAGTCGGAGCCGATCCTTCGAGTCTTCCAGAGAACACAGGGGATCAACGGCGACAAGCTCGACCTTGGGGTGGTAGCCCGAATCGTTCATGGCATCGCAACAATCAAGAGGGCGATAGCGATGCTAGACTGGAAGAGCCCGATTTGCGAAGATCGGTAGCTCGTCAGCAGCATCACAATCACGATCGCGGTCGAAGGGTGAGTGTGAGCGACAATGGATGGCCATCGACTCACATGCGACCCCGCACTCCTCCACGAGCCGAGTAGCCGAGTAGCCCGAATAGCGGTTCATGATGCAGAGTAGAATCTTTCCTCTTTTTATTCGTGTGATTGCAATAGAGGCCATTGTTCAGGATGCAGCATGTTCCTGGAAAGATTCCATCCAGTTCCGTCGGATTGCCAAGACTGTGTCACGAGGAGAAGCAAGAGGTCGAGTCGAGAGAGAGGGAGAGAGAGATGCAAGAGTAAAAGCTTCGCATGCTTTGCTCGGGAGTTGCGTTCCGAATGAAAACCCCACCCAATCATTTTTCATGCAACAGCCCACATCGAGGCGAGTGTGAGTTGAGCCATGGTCTCTGCCATGCGAATCCGAATGCGAATTGGCCTGTGCTTTGGGATCCGATGAAGGCGGTGCCAATGCATCGAGTCGTCCACCTCTCGACGTTCTTCGATTGAAGACTGTGCAGAACAGGGTCGAATTGATGTACGGTTCATTGTGTCGCGAAAGCGCTTATGGAAATGACAGTCGGCGATATCGGGTGACATTCCGGCTTTTAGTCATCTGTACCGTTAAGGAAAATTTTCGCGTCGACGTCAAAGACCAATCAAAGCGAAAGGAGATCGCGGATGGGCAAGTTTACCCTTTGATCCAATAGACAAGCATGACATCGTGTTAGTGTCTGGGCGCGAAGATCGCCAGGTGAAACCAGCTCGCATGCTGCAAGTAGTGCATGGCATCCACCGCAAGGGACGAGGAAACAAAAGGGGCTTTGGGGCATTGTCATTGTTCGGTCTAAGTTAGCGCTGAGCTTTTCATGCGAGCGAGTTAGTCGTCGTGGGTCGATGTTGGATCCGATTCGGGGTCAAGATCGAAGCGAGAGCTTTAGCATGAACCGAAAGCTTGTCGACGCGAGCTACAGTCACAGTGTATCGGAGATAGCAGAAATCCCAAGAGCCGGCAAGACATCCATCCGCCTCCTGTTGATCGTGGCTGAGTCGTGAGTTTCAGCTTTCAACTTGCGGTACAGTCTGAGTCCGCCAATCAAAGTTGGAAGCGCAGACCTTCAGTGTTTAGCTCAAAGATTCCTCGTCTCCCATCGTGAGACAAACCTTTGTCCTTTCTGATTCACGATTGTGATTCTGTTCGCTGATGATATTGAGGCTGACTGTCGTCTGTCTAGATGGCATACTGTAGCCGACGGACGCTCCGTGGAAATCCCGACTGACCGTACCAATTTTTTTTCCCTTTGAAATTTTTCGAAAAACAAAACCGGAAGAATGGAACGTGAGCTCAAAAGCGATGATGATGCCACAATGCATCTGAGCTCTTCTTGCATGCAAGCCAGCCAAGACTGCAGCTGTCCGGTTAAGCATAATTTTTTCGATCTGCGCTCTGCCTCAGCGGGAATCTGTGCTTACTCTCAGTGGCCTCTGTTCCGACTTTTCCTTTTTCCTTTGACATGTTCATGCTTACTGTTGATGTTGCTGCTGTTGCTGCTGCATCGGACGTAAGAAACTCTCAATCCCGGCAGCGAAAGAAGGCAACCGCAACGAGAAGCAGGGTTCTGTTGCTGATTTCCTCCTTCTGGTTGCGTTGTGAGGAAACGTCGATTCTTGCCGAGATCAAGGTTTGGTTGAAAGGAAAGAGAAAGGGAGCGACAGAGCTCGCTTCATCATCCGCGGATCAAACCTTCCGAGTGGAGGGTCTGCAACCCTGGAATCACAGTCTCCCCCTCTTCCATGGCCTTGTGTGTCATGCAGATTGGGCTGTCCACGGCGATCAGGCAGAAGGCTTGGGTGACTTAGGCTCTGAGTAGAGGGGCGACTGACCGCTTCCGTCGGTTTCTTTCATGACTGAAAAAGAGACTTGGGTCTTGGCATGATCAAAAAGCAAAGCTCACGGTGCGTGCCGCTTTCGGATGCTCCGCCAACTCTAAATTTTTGCTTTGCTCTCGTTCTGTGCCGGATGTATAAAAAAGAGACCCTGAGGTTCGTCATCATTCTCATTGCCGGCACACCCACCCTTTGTCGATGCGTTTCTCGAACTGTCTCTGACTCGCTCTGTTCTTAGACTTCGTGATTGGCGTTCGTTGCCGTCGGTTGCTTCCCGACCATTCCCATCATCTTCCCATTCACACCGAGCTCCTCCTCGATCCGCCTCGTCGTCTCTCGCTCGCTCTCTCACACGGAGCTTCCGACAGGATCATCACAGAACAACAAAGTTGGGTGCACCACTACTATCGGAACCCACTCCGACTCAGATCGTTTCGAACTAGACGTGCCAGCACTCTAGACGACTCCCACGACACTTCCAGAACTCTGACGACGGTGCTGAGTCAAAGCCACAATCGACAGCCAACATGCAGCTCCTAAGCTCAATAGCCTCTTCGAAAGGGCGCGCTCAGTCGCTGTCTTTTTCACTCTTGCTAGCCGCACTCTGCTTGACATCGGCGGCTTCCGCTGCTTCAATCCACGTCGCTCGCGATGCATCACTCATCTCCCAACAGCTCGTCGCTCGGTCGCAAGCAACGTCGGACACTCTCCCGATCTTCGCAAGACATGGAGACCACGAAGACGAAGACGAGGACGAGCCCGAGGAGCAAGTGCACGAACATGGTATGGCTCAAGAGGGGGCTGTTCCCGCTCAGCACATCGAGATGGTGGAAGAACACCAGTACGGCGATACTCTCAGTCACGAGCACATGCACGAAGCAGCTCATGCCGGCTCATCACACCAACACATGGAAGAACCCGCACACGAACATGGTCACGGACACACGCACTCTCACGACGATATGGAAGCTACTGGACCTTCTCCTTTCTCGATTCCCGATGCCGCAGTCGCTGGCTCTGATCTGAGGCAACTTCCCGTATGGCATGCACACAAGGGGCATGGCCATTCGCATGGATCCGGTCCCGTCCTCGAAAAGCTCAACGAGACCCTTCTCTTCCGCGCACATGGTCCCGACCCGCTCAGCTACATCGAGTGGGACTTTGGTTACGGCCTTGGCTCACTCGCGGAGCTGCGAAGATTCACTACCGACGCCGACATTCTGGCAGGAAAGCCAAAGATGGGTGTCGTCGATGGAAGATGGAGAAAGTTCTTGGACGAACAGGATCCGAAGCAGCGACAAGCCATTGCTGCTGACATTGCCTCGCGTCTGCCACTATCGCAGGACGATGAGCTCAGCCGTCATCGCGGTCTGTTGATCCTCCACGTCGTGACCGCCGTACTCAGCTGCTTCGTGCTTCTGCCGATGGCGCTTGTGCTCCGCGCTGCTCATTCCACGCTGGCTCCTTTCGTCTCCCTACTCTACCTGGCGATGCTTGGCGGATCCATGTTCCTCTCCGTCATTTACAAAGCTTTGACACCTCGTCTGTACCCGGACAATGCCCACGGCTCGATGGGATGGGCCATCTTTTGGATCTCGCTCATCACCCTCGGCAGCGATGTCTTCAGGCTCATTGGTCAAGTTTGGTCTGCTATCTCCGCTCTCAGATCGCAAAAGCAGTCCAACAGCGGCAATTGGCTTCCAACCAACAGTGCTGAATTCAAGGGCACTCACCGATCGTGGAAGGACGTCCTTGGCACCATGCTCGGTCGTCACCAGCTTCATACGCGGAACAGTGATAGCTATGATGCTTTGGAGGAAGAGGCCATGCTGTCCGAAGAAGCACAGAGCGACGCTCAGGAACTTGACTTGGAAAAGCACATGCGACAGCGTCTGTCTTCGAGGCGTAGCCCCAGCAGCTCTCGCAATGGCTCCGGATCTGGGTCTCCTCACCGAGTCCACTTTGACGAGCATGCAGACGCCTCCGTCCCCCGCCGCTCACACGGTGCCAGCGCAGAGTCGCTCGTCGAGCCAGTCAACTGGGTCGGCAGCGGCAGTACCGCAGTCAGCGGTGAGGAACAGCAGCAGCGGAACAACAGCCTCACTGGCCACGACAACGTCATGGTTGCATCGCCCACCACCACGGCGTGCAACACTCCACGCAACTCGCTCCTTGGTGGCGACTCGACGCTGCTGCCTTCCTTCAACCGCAAATCAATCGCTCTCTGGAACAAGCAAACCCACGAGGACGCAGCGACTTCGCCACAAGATGCCCAAGTCGACGATATGGCCGCCGTCTCTTTGCCTCGCTCTAGCCGTCTCGACACTGTTCGCAGCATTGCAAGGTACGCACGTGTGGTTGCAGCTCGCTCGTTGCCTATCCTGGCCTTTGCTACCTCGTATACCGGATTGGCCGTGTACACGGGCTCCTGCCGTGGTGGCTACAAGAACGTATGCTTGGCGCACGGCATCAAGGGAGGCATCTTCTTCTGGTTTGGTCTGCTCACCTTTGGACGATACCTTGGAGCCTACGCGGACTGCGGATGGGCATGGAACAAGCGACCCAGCGCACAAGGCGCCAGAAACAATGTCAAGCTCTCGAAATGGCGACGAAGCATGCCCAGCGCCGAGTTCGTCGAGTGCCTCGTCATCTTCATCTACGGTGCGAGCAACACGTGGATGGAGCGCTTCGGTGCGGCTCCGGGCGATCCTTACACGATCAAGCAGATCCAGCACATTTCGATTGCCGTCATGTTCTGGTTTGCGGGTCTGATGGGAATGCTGCTCGAGACCAAGACGATCCGCAACCTGCTGTCGTTCCCAATCGCTTACCATCATGTGGCGGCGGTTCCTCTCCGAGAAGCGCGACGCCGCCATCATCAACAGACGCGCCGAGGCCATCACAGCACCGGTGACAACTACAGCGAGGCAGAAGGCGATCTGGATATGTTGGTCGAGGCGCAGACACAGCCAGCATCGTACTCGGCGTCCTTCAACCCATTCCCAGCACTCGTGATTGGTGTGACGGGTGTCGCCATGGCAGCGCACCACCAGGACTACCAATACGAGGTCGAAATCCACATGCTCTGGGGTCAGCTTCTGGCTGGCTTCGCACTGCTGCGATGCCTCACCTACTTTTTGCTGTGGCTGCGACCTCCTTCTGCATCGGTACTTCCATCTCGTCCGCCCACTGAGGCACTCGCGGCATTCTCGCTTTGCTGCGGTGGACTGGTGTTCATGCTAAGCAGCGAAGAAGTGTCGTTTGCTGCGATGCGCAGTGGTTACGGTGACTTTATGGCCATCCTCAATGTTGCAGTTGCCATCGTAGCGCTGTTGTTCTGCTGGACCACGACGCTCATGATGCTCAAGGGGTGGGCGGTGCGTCGCGAAGTGAGGCGCACTCTGGTGGAGCAGCGGGAGGTCCAGCTGGTTGGATCAGGTTCAAACGCACTGCACCTCGACGTGTCCCAGGTCGAAGAGCGAGAACCGAGACACATGCGTGCCAGTGTCGTGTCGAGCAATGTTGAGCCCACTGCCGAGGCTTCTCCTGTATTTGTGCTCGACGACGAGGATGATGACGAGGAGGACGTCAATGCCCCTGCGGATCACTCTGCTTCTAAATGATCTCTTACCAGGATTGACTCCTGCATACCCTTCTTACACAAGATCCATCTCTATCTTCGCTTCATCTCTTCTTATACCAGGTCTTTGGACCACCGCATTCAGTTTTCCCTTCTGTCTCTCTCGGCCTACGGCCTGGCTCGATCTTACGTGTATCATATGCCTTGCTTAATCTTTACCTCTCAATGCCCTCGATGTGCTTCCGCAGTCTGTGTCCCAGATTTTTTGATCGTCCATAGTGTGACGCTGTCAGATAGCGAGGTCACAGCTTGAGCCGTGTGAGCAAATTCGGATCGATTCTCGTGTGCCAACTGCATTCACATTACAGCAGCCTCCACCGTCGGAGCGGGAGCGGAAATAGAGCGTGAAAAAAAGAGACAGGCTCTGCTGTTGTCACATTTCTCGATTTCGCTTCACTTTGGCGGGGACGGGAAGCAGCACAGCAGCGCGAAACCACCTCAGCCGCTCAGGACCCGCGATGCAGGGTTGGCTGTCGTGCATGTGAGGTGGAAAGCGGATTGTGAATTCATTTGAGCGCTTTGCAGTGTTGCTTTGGCGAGGAAAGACGCTCACGGCTCAGCACAATTCTTGATCAGATACAGAAGACCGGCACAGCGACAATAGTGACAGCCAACAATTTGAAACCGAATGGGAAGCTTCTCTCCATCAAACACCATCACCACATCTTTTGCACTTGGCTTCGTACTGCCAGAACGTGTTGGGCGTGCTAGTATTCGACGCTTGCACGTAGCACGAGGAGGTTCATCTGAATCGCACGCCAACGAGCTCAACATCGGCCGCCGACTAGCTCCTTACCCGTCAAAGCAACCACCATCACCGCATTGCTTCCTGACTCCGTGCCAGTAAAGGAAGATGGTTGTTGTCGCTACCACGCTCTCCATCTAAGTCCAATGAGCTAGATCGTGCACGCAGCAGTCTCCGCCATCATGCTCGACATTCTGCGCCCAGCATCCAACAAGGTCAAGGCCGACCCTTCACCTCGTGCTGTTTCACCCTCCGCTTCACCTGCTTCTTCCACTTCCACCTTGAAAGCATCTAGCTACCCTATATCCGATCATGCCAGGTCAACCAGCAAATCTTCTGTGGCCAGTGCCCGCTCCAAAGGCCAGCAAGCGCGACGCCAAAGTTTCGAGAGCGCCGTCTCTTCCTCCCATCGATACAGCACTACCAACTTCAACTCCTCTTCTTCCTCACGCTCATCACCAGGCCTCGGCTCTTTTCGACGCTCTGCTGCATCATCGACCTCGCACGCTTCGCATCAAGCACGAGGCAGATCCAAGTCGACCCGCTCTAGCCATCTGACCGCGCCATATCCAGCCTCGACATCCGCATCATCAATAGACCCTTATCGCGACGAGCATAGTCGAACACGCAAGCGATCCCGCGCTCAGAAGCCTCTGCTCGGCGGTCTCTACTTCTCCGATCTGGTTGTCGTTGCCTTCTTCTATGCCGTCAATCTGTTGAGGACATGCGGCATTGCTGAGCTGGTCGACGTCGCGTTCAAAGCATTCACCTACGTCTGCACGCGCCTGCCCTTCGACTTCTATCAGCGTTGGTCTCTCAGTCGACCCGCATCGAGCCAATTTGGCTGGTATCCACCCCTCTCTACGTCGGCCACTCCTCACTCCGATTCGCGCTTGACCGATGACCCTTCTCGCAGGTCTCGAGCAGCAATCGACGACACAATTCCAGCCCATCGCGCCCACTCGAGTCGCACAACCTCTACGGCAGTGTCGGCAGTCGTCACATCTTCAGATGAAGAAACGACATCGCAGGAAGCGTTCGACGACGATGCACAATTGTCACCCTTCCACCATCTCACCCTGCTTCTCGTGCGGTTCGCTTGCACCAGCTTCCCACATCTCGTGCCACGCGTCCTCTTTGCAGAAGAAACCATCGGCCCGCTCGTTCGATGGAGGACGGGGGGTGGAGCGGCGGGTATTGTGCGCGAGTTCACTAGCGAGTCGACGTCTTCACCCCCTGCATCTGCACAACCTCGCCCAGCCCTAAAGTCTGATCCATTGCGAAACGCTGCTGGCACTCCAGCTCCATCCGACAAGTCCAAGTCCGGCCAAAAACCTTCTCAAAACTATACCCGGCCAGGATTTCGTGCTTTTTGGATCGGTGCAGATGCGCATGTCCCCGTCGAAGTACGTCGTTCCGATCCTTCCTCCAAGTCAGCTTCGACGCTGCTGTATCTGCACGGAGGTGGATTCTCGCTGGGCTCGGTCGCTTTCTATGCCGAAGCGCTCATTCGCATCATCACAAAGGTCTGCGCTCTAGAAGACCGCGACAACGACGCCCGCTGCGTGGCGGTCGAGTACGATCTCGGTCCCACCTCGCGCTTTCCTGGTCCCTTGCTGCAGTGCCTCAGATGCTATGCTCATCTGATCGAAGTCGAAGGGGTCGATCCTGCCTCCATCACCATTGCAGGAGACAGCGCAGGTGGCAACTTGGCCATGGCCATGCTCCTCTGTCTGGACGGACAGGCTCGCAGTGATTCTCGGCTGGCTGAGAGAGACTGGAGTGCGTTACCGATGCCCGGCAAGGCGGTCTTGATCAGTCCCTGGGCAGATCTACGTCCTTCGGCCTCGTTGGCCTTTTCGCATCTGCGTGAGGCTGCAGAAGGAGCTCCTGCGTCGTCCAAACATTCGCACTCGCGTTCGAGTGCTGACGACGGCGTCCACACGGACAACAAAGCCGATTCCTCCAGTATCCGTGTGTCTGCTTGGACGGAAGCAATCGGACAGCACGAGTGGGACTACGTCGCTGCTGAAGCGCTCATGCACTTTGCACAGCTCTATGCCGGTGTTCTCAAGACGCCGCGAAGGGTGAGAGGACCGATGGGCTGGGTAGCACATATGTGCGCCGTGCTGGCTGGCGACGAAGACGACAAGGAAACAAGACAGGCAACAGACCAAGGAAAACGAGCCAATTCGAAAGTGTCAGCGCTGGGTGCTACTGCACCACTCTCCATCCTTCGCACACTCCTTCTGCCTTCTCAACGTGTAGCTCGAGCAGCGCATAGCATGCTCACAGAGCCACTGCTCAACCGCGCCAGCCCTGCCAAGAAACCTGTTTCTTCTCCCAGGGCGAGCTCCAACTCGGACGCCTTCAACCAGATCGAGCACAGCCGTCCATCTGTCCTCGGTGCACTTGACCCCATCTTCCCACCGGCAGAGCGCAAGACGGATGCCGTGCCAAGCACCTCCGACCTGTACATTCCCATTTGGGACGACCAGCCACAGGACGTGCAGCAAGAAAAGGCGAAGCGTGGCCCGGGCGATCCCGACTTTGAAGATGCCAAGGCCTTGCTAGAGACCAGCAAGCTCGTGAACCCTGCCATCGGTGACTGGAGTCGCATCTCATTGCAACGTGGAATGCTGGTGGTGTGGGGTGACCGCGAGCGACTTGCGGATGACATCGAGGCATGGATCGATCATGTGCGACAGTCTCAGTCTCGACGCAGCGGTCGCCACGCCGCAGATCCGCTCCATGATGACAAGCCGGGTCAGGATGTTGACCCGTCGCAGCGTCCATCTGGAGCTGCGGCTTTTCATGTGAGCGGACAGTCCTTGCAGGAGAGGCGAGCAGCATCGAGGTCACCGCACAGATCGACGCCCGAGTCGCTCGAGAATGCCGCAGACTGGCTCTGCACTGCAGTTGAGCACGGTCCTGGCGGCGTGCACGCCTGGCCGTTCGTGTCCATGTATCTCGCCGGATCAGAGACGGAACGAGAAAAAGGACTGGAAATCATTGCACGCTTCATTGCCGAGCCCACTCCGAGTCCAGCGTCCACGGTGCCGGCGACACCATCGTCGCCCATCGTGCCGCTGGCTGTGCAGCTTCCAGATACGCACGCACAGCGGTACCTGTCCACGGCGACCAACTCTCCGCCTCATCTGAATGCTGTCTCGCCCGCTGGGTCGATGCCGAGCGACATCAGCTCACGGGGCGACGGAGAAGACAACGATTATCCGTTCTTGGGCTCGAGCTATACAGAGTCGGAAGGGTGGGATCCGAGCGAGAGGAACGAGCTTGGATTGGAAGGTGTCTATCCCCACGAGACTGTATGGACTCAACCGACGCCGACGCCGTCGACAGGGATGGGGACGCCACTGGACAGCGACATGGAGCGCGAAAGCATTGGGCACGATGAGCTGGTGCATCGCATCGGTCTGGGCTTGGGCGGGAGCGGTGCTGCTGGAAGTCGGGAAAGTGCACCGACGACGATGGAACCTGTGCATCTGCACCATCCAGCACAGCCCGCTGCTTCGAGCTGGAACCAGCAGAGCAGGCCTCAGCAACGACCTGCGTCGACGACATCATCTCCACGTACATCGTCAGCGGCGAACACTCGTCCAAGCATCCCTCAAACCTTAGGTGGCCCTACGACAGGTCGATCGCTGGCCGATCTCGAAGCAGAATCGGACATGAGTGCTCCACCCTCACGCCCCGACTCACCAGGGACAGGCTACAATTCGCAAGATGACGAGTACGATGTGGGCGGGCCTTCGCCGCAAGAACTGGACCGCGATGCATACTTCGGAGGTCCCGTGTCGTATGCCGACGATGCCATTCCGATGGACCCCGGGTTCTACGGACTAGCTCACTACCATACGCTTCGACCGGAAGGATTGTCAGATATCGCTGAGGAAGAGTCGCAATTTGACACGTCTTCGGTGCTTAGCAGCGGCAATGGCGGTGGAGGAGCTTTGTCACCTGGGTCTAGCGATATCACTTTCTCGCCGCACGACGGCAGATCGCCCGACATTCGAGCGACAAGAGCATCATCTACGAATCCGGGTCGATACGGAGCAGCGTATACGCCGTCAGCGGCCGAGATGGCGAGGTTGAGAGAGGCGCTGGATGAGCGGGAGCGGCAGTATCAGCAACGATTTGCGCGGGGCAACCGAAGGTTCCCGATCGAAGAAGACGACGAGGAAGGGTCGATGGGTGAAGGCGATGCATCGGACGGCGACGTGGACTGGCTGGACATGCCTGATCAGCAACAGCGACAGGATGCGCAAAGGTTGAGTCCGTGGACGTCGTCTGCCGAGCTGCCGAATCTGTCTGCTCTGCAAGAGCAACACGATGCGCAGACTAGGAGCGGTGAGGGCGGCAGTGCTTCTGCTTCAAAGCTTAGTATTAAAGTCGATGATCATGACGGCGGATCGACCGTGAGACAGGCTGGGCGATCGGAACTGCAACCGCCTCCTTCGCCGGCTCGATCGACGAGCTCGCAGGCTTCTGGTTCTCGCGATGTTTGGTGGTAGCGTTGATCGCTCGCTTTGGCATTCTTTTGCATTCTTGTACACACTCTTTTGTATGGTTGGTATTGGGATATAGACACGCAATTGCATAGTGAAGTCCTATTCGTAGAGTAGAAGAGTAGAGAGTGACGAGCTGATGTGTGGGATGGTGTCCTCAGATGTGGCTTGGTGAGTAACGCGCGCGGTTGAGCTTTGCAGCGACGCGTCTAGCAAGGGTCTAAATTGCAGAGCAAAGTGCCTGAGTTGAACGCGTGTCGAGGCAGCACCGATGCGGATTTGCTGTGCAGCGAGCTTCCCTTTGAGCTTTCGGCAGGGTCAAAGCGCGCGCGCAGTGTGGTGGTGGCGGATGGACAGTGCAACACGGAAAACCCTTTGTGTTGGAGCTTTGGATGAGAGAACTGAGCTCTAAAATTGAAAGGCTTAGGAATGTGTTGATCTCGTCGTCCATCCCCTATCACTCCTCTCCATCACCATCCTTTCGATTACCAAGCAAACGATACACACAATGTTGGCCCTCAACACTACAAGACAAACCCTCGTCTCTGGCGCACGCATGCTGTCGACCTCGGCGGTTCGCAACGATCTCGCCCGCATGCAGGTTCTCGGCCGTCTCGCTGCGGATCCCGAACTCAAGTCGACCAAGAACGGCAAGGATTACGTTCGTTACACTGTCGCCACCTCTGATCCCCCCACTGGTACTGCTGAGAACGGCGAACGCGCTCCCACTACGACGTCGTACCACCGCTTCTACGTGTTCGGCGAACGAGGTGTGGACAGGATGAAGAGCATCAAGAAGGGGTACAGGGTGTTGGTGGATGCCGAGTTCAGGATCGAGAGGACCCCTGCTGAGGGTGAGCTGCCTGCGAGGGATACTTTGCTCGCTTTGCACCGTAAGTTTTCCACCGACAAGGATCGATAGCGATGATGTGGGAGAGCCGTATACTGACGTCAACGATATGTGATTCATGATATCTGCTTTTTCGCTTTCCTACCGACGCTTGTAACACTGTTTTCTGACAGGTGGCATCCAGGTCATCTCGAAGCCCAAGGAGGCTGGAGAGGCCTAAATCGGGAGGTCGATCGCAATCTAGTTACTTTGCTACTAGCCGGATCGATGTCAGTGCTGACCCAGCCTTCAAGGCCATGATCAGCGCTGTACGAATGTAAACCAAGCAAATACCGCTCATACGTAATCTATGCCGAAAATATACAGCAATGATATTTGCAGCGATTCAGCGAGGTCATGATCAGAGAGATAGGGTTAGCTTGAGATATACGGTGGTGAGGTGCGGGAGGCTGATTTTTGGGATGAAATTGTTACGCCGTCAACTGCCGAACCGGCGATTTATTTTTTGAGACGACTCGTACGTTAGCTAAGCAAAAGCGAGCGAGCGAGCAAGCGGGAACGAGGGCGTTGACACTTTAGGTCGTGTTTTTTCTGCACAGAGGGTTGCTGCGCCCAGTCTCAGCCTCGTCTGTGAGAAGTGAAGCTGATGCTCAACCCTGACACCGACCCAGCTGTCTCTCAGCATGCATTGAGAAAGGCGGGCACATTGCAGCATGGTGTCGCCTATGTGATCTCGGAGAGATAAGACGTGATGGTTGAGAAATGGTGCAAGAAAGCTGTAAGGCTCTTCGCTTAGGAAATGCTTTCCGACGCTGAACGGGAATTCTTCTCAGAAGACTTGTGACTCGGATTGAGTTTTCATACAAAGCTTGACTGAAGCAAGAGCAGAAAGTATGAGCCAGGGTAAGAAGAATAGGCAAGCATGAAGCAATGAGCAGTCAAACGGCGGCTTGGCTAAGACGGAAAGGGTCCGAAAGTTTGGGAGAGAGGAGGAACGCAAGACGAATCTGACTCTGAAGCGGCTTTTCACCGGTGTAAAGAATTTAAGTGGTGGCGGCGGCGGCGGAAGACACTGCGCTCAAGCGAGCGAGCGAGCAACTCACAAAATTCTCGCCTTTTCAATGCCAAATCACACTCTCCCCGGCTTCAGAAGGCAGCAAAGAGAGTCACAGTGGGCTGAAGCGAAGCAGAAGAAGCTCTTCATTTTGTCTAGTTCAGTCTGAGCCAATTCAGCGCTTTGCTGATCGCCGTTTCGCCGCTCGACAGTGTCACCGCTGCAACCCAAACCCTTTCGGCCAATCCGAAGCCTTGCTTTTGTCCGCTTCGCAAAGTCACACTCGACCGTCGATCGTATCGAGCTTGCTTCTCTTCCCCACCCATCTCGCTACGTGTGTCTGCTCCTCCAATAAGCAGATCTGCGTATCTCTTCACCCTACTCTCAACAACCAACACCCACAACTCCATCTCTCGCGTCTCGATCCAACCTTTGCTCAATATGGATCGAACTCTTTGCCCTCTTAGGCAGATTCGTCAGGCCTGCCCTTACATGGGCCGCGTCTCGATGCCTCAGATTCGTCAGATGTCGACTACGCCTACTCGTCTCATCTCTCAGGCTCAGCAGTGCCCCGTCATGAGCCAGAGCCTCGCCATCCAGGCTGAGCAGACCAGTGGCGCCGCTGCCAACACCTTCACCCCGACTTTCGGCGCTTCTGGTAGCTCCTTCTTCGCCAACGCTGCTCGCCCTACTGCTGCCGTCGTTGCCGCCGCCGCTGGTGGCGCTGGAGGCTGCCCCTTCTCCAACCAGATGATGACCGGAGCCGCCGCTCAGCAGATTCGATCTTACGTTTCGCGTTCCGAAGCTGCCCGTGCATCCGTCGCCCAGCCTGACGACATCGAACGTCTCCACGCCAAGGAGGGCATCAGCATCGCCGACCAGGCCAACGTCGAAAAGTGTCCTCACGCTCGTAGGCTCGCCGAAGTGGCTGCTGCCGCCGCTGCCGGTGATTCGCTGCCCCAGCATCAGCGAAGGAAGAGCATCAAGAACAAGCAGGTCCGCACCCCTGGTTCGGGTCTTGGTGTCCACCCTGAACCTGAGCCTTACAACCGGCCTGGCTTCCACTACGAGCGGTTCTACCACGACCAGCTTCAGGCCAAGCACGCCGACAAGTCCTACCGTTACTTTAACAACATCAATCGTCTCGCCGGCAAAGCTCCCAAGGGTCATCTGTCTGCCGAGGCCGACGAGATCACCGTCTGGTGCGCCAACGACTACCAGAACATGAGCCGCCACCCTGCCGTCCTCGAGGCCATGAAGGACACCCTCGACAAGTACGGCGCTGGTGCCGGTGGTACTCGTAACATTGCCGGTCACAATCGGCACGTCGAGACCATCGAGCAGACCTTGGCTCAGCTCCACCGCAAGGATGCTGCGCTCGTCTTTGGTTCCTGCTACGCCGCCAACGACGCTACGCTCACCATCTTGGGCTCCAAGCTGCCCAACTGCGTCATTCTTTCCGACTCGAGCAACCACGCTTCCATGATCCAAGGTATCAAGCACTCTGGTGCCAAGAAGGTGATCTACAAGCACAACGACATGGCTGACCTCGAGGCCAAGCTGCAAGCCATCCCTGTCGATGTTCCCAAGATCATCGCTTTCGAGTCGGTCTACTCCATGTGCGGTACCGTCGGACCCATCGAAAAGACGATCGAGCTCGCCGAGAAGTACGGCGCCATCACTTTCCTCGACGAGGTCCACGCCGTGGGCATGTACGGTCCTCGCGGTGCCGGTGTCGCCGAGCATCTCGACTGGGATGTGCAGGTCGCTCAAGGTCATCAGCCTGGTCTGCTCAAGGGCACCATCATGGACCGCATCGACATCATCACCGGCACCCTCGGCAAGGCTTACGGAAATGTCGGCGGTTACATTGCCGGATCCAACCGCTTCGTCGATTTGATCCGATGCTTTGCCCCGCAGTTCATCTTTTCGACTACGCTTCCTCCCGCCGTGCTCACCGGTGCCAACACGGCCATCCAGGTGCTGATGGAGTCCAACGACTCGCGCATCCTCCAGCAGGTGCGCACGCGTGAGACCAAGGACAAGCTCATCGCTGCCGGCATCCCGCTCCAGCACAACCCTTCGCACATTGTGCCCGTGCTGGTCGGTGACGCCTCCAAGGCCAAGGCGGCCTCCGACATGCTCTTGGAGGAGTACGGCTGCTACGTCCAGCCCATCAACTTCCCCACTGTCGCTCGTGGTCTTGAGAGGCTGCGTGTCACGCCCACTCCGGGCCACACCTCGGCCGACGTCGACCACCTGGTCTACGCCCTCGCTCAGATCTGGAAGGAGCTGGGTCTGCGCACCGTCGACGATCTGCGTGCCGCTCCCGAGGGTCAAGATGCTCTGGCCGACCTGTTCAAGGCTTCGGAGCAGACGGCTCGCGAGAACCCTCTGTGGACCGACAAGCTGCTCGGCCTGGACGAGCTCAAGGCTGAAGTGCGTGCCAACGGCTTTGCTGCTGCTGCTGCTCCCAGCGTCGCTGCTCCCGCTGCTGCTCGTGCTGTGGGTGTTGCTGCCTAAGTTCGCTTTCCGCAGTGATTGCTTCCCTGTCTCCTGTCTGTTCCGAGTCCGGCCGGTGGTCGCTCGTGCGCTTAGTGTTTGAACGAAATGCAAGTTCTCTCACGCTCTTTGGTTCAGTGTGCTGTTTGTGATCTCTCTCTAATGTTTGAGAACAAAATGAATGGATTCGGTATAGCTTTCGGTGCTGAAGTAAGAGAAGCGTGAGAGCACAGCTGGAGATTATATCGTGCGAGAAAATGAGCTGCATTTGTGGCCGAGGGAGCGTGACCTGAGGCTTGAGAAGAAAGTCGAGAAGAAAATCTGCAGACACACCCGACTTTTGGCGCGATTTTCGATTGGCGTTGCTGCTGCTCATCATCATCGTCGTTCTGTCAACCTTGACCTCACCATCACCACCACCTTCTCACTTGCGACCCTTCTCGAACACAGCCAGCCATGTTGTCGACGATCGGAAGCGCCGTCGCTTCGTCCTCTCGCACCCTGCTTCGATCCAACGCCGCCCGCCGTGTTGCACCTTCCGCCGTTCGATCCCTCTCCACCACCCTCGTCGTTCGCAATGCCACCCCCGCCGCCGCCGCTGCCGCCGCACCTGTCGACGCCAAGATCTCGACCATCGTCGACCAGATCGAGAAGTTGACGCTGCTCGAAGCGGCGGATCTGGTGTCGCATCTCAAAACCAGGTTGAACATTACCGAGATCGCCATGCCTGCCGCGTCTGCTGCTGCTCCCGCCGCTGCCGCCGGTGGTGCTGGTGGTGCGGCGGAGGAGGCGAGCGAAGAAGCGGCAAAGCCCAAAGAGAAGACCGTGTTCACGCTGAAATTGACCGGTCTCAAAGATCCAACCGCCAAAGCGAAGGTTATTAGAGAGGTGAAAGCTGCCAACTCGAATATGTAAGCATACCCCCCACCACCACCTACCCCCCCGACTAAAGCTCGCCAGCTAGCTTTGACGAGCTACAATGCAGGAGGTATCGATACTGACCTTTGTGAAATTTCGCGCTGCAAAAAAAAACAGGAACCTCGTCGAAGCCAAGAAGTTCGTCGAATCCACACCCCAAGTTCTCAAGGAGGGCTTGAACAAGGAGGACGCCGAGAAGCTCAAGACTGCTATCGAGGCTGCGGGTGGTACTGTCGAGCTCGAGTAACTGTATCGACTCAACGTTCGATCGACTGGACTCGCTCAAAAGATCTGCACGACCTCCTTCTTCTGTACTTTATTGTGCATCTTCTCCAGCTTGACTTTTTCAACAAGAATATACGACTGTAACGTTTGCATCGCTTCGTCTGGACAGCGGGTGGTGTATCTCACTCTGAAATGGTTCGGTTGAGCGGAGGACCACAGACAGCAGTTCACAGGCAGACATCGAAAAAGAGGGCGAAATGAGTCTCGAATTCCAGTCAAGCCGTCTACGCCCACGCATCTACCCGATGGGCATGATCCTCGTTCCTCGCCCCCTTGTTGCTGCTGGCTTGACGGGTGGGATGCTCGCGGTAGAAATGCTTTGCGATCATCTCCCTCACCAATTCGCCGATCGCCAAACTCGACGTGAGACCGGGACTCTCGATGCCCAACAAACTGATCATTGCACCGCCCTCGACCTTGTCTACGCTGTTCTTCGCCGGTGAGATACAGCTGGTGCTCGGAGCAGGCAGACCAGGTGCGCGCTGCCACAGCCTCTGAGCAGCCAAGTCCGTCGAGTTGTGCCAGAGGAATTGGAAGTCCATAAACGCTTCCGTGTCGGGCCCGATCAGCTTCGGTCGGATGCCGGCGTAGTCGGGGGCCAAACCAGTCTTGTCGATGTTGGGCAGGTACTCGGTGATGGATGCGTACATGCTTTCGATGCGCGCGTCGTCGACGACGAGCGAGCGTTTCCAAAAGTCGATGGCGTCTGTGCCGTCGGCGGAGGAGGGAGATGGAGAGATCCACTCCGTATCGGGTCCGAAACGTACGTTGCCGTCGAGGTCGAGGGTGAGATGGGTGCCGAGCGAGGTGTGGGCGTGGGTGCCTTTGTTGCGTGTATCTGGACAGGGGTAGATGAGATGCTGGATGCCGTCGGCTCCGCGGCCTTTGTAGGATGCGTAGTTGCCTTTAGAGTGCCACATGGGGATGGCGTCTGTCGAAGGACCGCCGAGATCGGAGAGTAAGGAGTTGAGAACCATGGGCGCGTTGAGTCCGGAAGTATTGATGACTACTTTGGCGAGGAGTGCATCTGCGTCGCTGGCGGAAGAGCTGCCGTCGTCCGAGGTGAGGGTTTGGACGATCCAGCCGTCTTGGGAGCCGTCGGAGCCGCGTTTGGAGTTGGCTGCGCTGCGGTCGGGTTGGTTCGGGTCGACTCGGACGACTTTGGTATCGTAGACGATCTCGGCATTGTCGGCATCCAGCAGATCCTGCTCGAGACTGGCCATGAGCTCGTGACTGCTCACGATGCCGGTGCGCTCGGAAAGCAGTGCCCAAGCGATGTTGTCGGATAAGTGGGGTTCGAGTTCTCGTGCTTCTTGACCGGTGATGAGCCGTGTCGGCGGCGCCAAGGGTCCGAGAGCATCGCAATGCGATTGAAGCTTTTCGAGGTATCCTTTGGAGAAGTCAGCACCTACAACGAGCTTTTTTGTTTGCTTGTGTGGGATGGAGTGCTCCTGACATCGCTGATACATGAGCTCGCGACCCCGCAAGCACAATCGAGTTTTGAGCGAGTCGGCGGGATAGTAGAGGCCTGCATGGATCACTTCGCTGTTACGAGAGCTTGTTTCTTCGCCGAAAGATTTGTTGCGTTCTACGAGGTAGGTTGTCTTTTCCGGCCAACGGGCGGCAAGTGCTGATGCGATCGAGAGACCTACGACGCCTCCGCCTACGACGAGGTGGTCGACTGTGAGCTCGGGTTGCTTGGGCGGGTATCGAGATCGAGAGGGTAAGGAGGCGATAAGTGGTCGCACTGCTTCCGTGGCTAGGCCGCGACGTAGCAGGGATGCTCGTCTTGCTGTGATCCGTGATGAAGATGGAAGACTCATTGTTGATGTGAACTGAGCTGTTGCTCGACAGTGCTGGTGCTGATGCCTTTATACGCGAGATAGTACCTCTTGTATGACTGAGAGCCGACCTTGTCTATGTGCCCACTATGCTGATTCCCTGCTCTTCGGAAATATCCGCTGCTCGACGGAAAGGCGATGGTATGCTGGTCGATAGCAGCGAGTCATATCGACAAACCAGTGGCTTCCGATCTATCGGTGACGCCGAGCAACGCCGTTCTGAAAGCCGGCGCTCCGCCAGCGCTTGTTGCATCGTCCCGATCTGACAAGGCTCAAAAAGGTGCACTCTGTGAGATCGACATCATCGTGCGTCGCTGAGTTTTGCGCGTCTACAGCTGACAGGCTCAGTTCCGCACCAGAGCAAGCACGCGAGTCGCAAAATGCCACCAAAATCAGATTTGGAGCTGAATCGCCTCGACTGAAAATGAGGCATTTTGCGTCTTTCAGGCTGGACAGATCGGCTAAGTTGCAAAAGGGTCGTCGCCCGCTGAGCCAGCTGCGAGGTGTTGAGCATGCGATCTGAGCGCACACACACAGCATCCTCAGTTTGTCTTTGTTTTCTCTCCACATTACTGACTTATCGCCAATCACTCTCACTCCATCACCATCACCATCTCCATCCAGCCCTACTATCACAGCTACACCCTTGACAACACTCGTCGATACTTTGAGCCGTACATTCGAACAATCCTACCACATCCGCCTACCTGATCAACTCAACGCGCGATCAGCCTTGGCTCTTTCTTTTCACGTTTCAACGCACCCTTATCAGCCCTAAACCTCGCACGCACTCCATCCGGCACCTGCCAACATCTTTCGCCGAGCTCCTTGCGACCAAAGCTCCGACCTACATCGCACGATCGATAACTCAAGCAACGGACGGAGCTCGCTTCGATAGACGAACACACTACACGCTTTTCGGCATCTTTACCCCGTCATACCCCTGCCAAGATGTCGAGCTGGATGAACTTCTTCGGCAAGAAGGAGAACAAGAACTCGGCAAGAGATGCGATCGTCAGCCTGCGGCAACAGCTGCTTATGCTCGAGAAGAAGGAGGAGCATCTCAACAAGAAGATTGAGGACGAATTGAAAAAGGCAAAAGCGAATGTTACCACAAATAAGCGAGGTGCGTTGTCTATCATCCCACTCAGTGTCATAGATTGATGATTCGAATTGCATACTGACTTGCCCTTCACGATGATGTTGCTTTCACTCGACAGCGGCGCAAGCGGCACTGCGGCAGAAAAAGGTGTACGAAAACGAGCTCGATCGCCTCGCAGGTACAAGGATGACGATAGAGACACAGGTCAACGCCATCGAGAGCGCCAACATGAACCTCGAGACCATGACAGCTATGCGCAAGGGCGCGGATGCTCTCAAGACCATTCACGGCAGCCTGTACGTATACTTCCAGCATCACTTCGTTCAAGACGCAACAACTTACTGACGACTTGCTATTCATATTTGCTTTGCCCATGAAACAGGAACATCGACAAGGTCGATGCAACCATGGACTCGATTCGCGAACAGATGGACCTCACCAACGAGATCTCGGATGCCATCTCTAACCCTGTCGGTATGGGTCACGACATCGACGAAGACGAGCTGACCAACGAGCTGGAGGAACTCGAGCAGGACGAGCTCAACGAACGATTGGTGGGCGCCGACTCGGTACCTCTTCACACACCCGCCGTGGCCACATCGGCAGGGCCATCACGCATCTCGAATGGTCCAGAGCGCAAGCAGGCCGTGGTGGAAGACGACGACGACGCCGAACTCCGTGCGCTACAGGCAGAGCTTGCCATGTAGGCAAAGCTCGCTTTTCCAACACTCCAACGTTACATTCGCACGAGGATCAGATCGGCCATGCGGACGTGCGACGTTGTCAGAAGCGCTTGGACGCACGTTCCTTGATTGCTGGTATGTCTCGATCCTGCACCCTTCAAGGTATCGCAAACGAATCCAAAGCTCACTGTGAGAGTTGCGGGTTTTCAGCTCAAGCCATGTAGGATGCCGCCCCTCGCTGTCGCAGCTTCCAAGACCAACACCTCGGACCCTCACCCAGACTCCCAGATCCCCCGCTTCACTATCACGCTCACTACACCTCGCCGTCCCTGCTTGAATGCCCCTGTCCCGATCCATACCGCCGCTATCGTCACCCTTGTACTCCACTTGCAACTTTCGAACGAATTGTCACCTCATTGATGCGTCCGATTGGCAAGTCTGTTTGGATTGATCCAAGCAATTCAAGCCAAGCCGGTAGCCCGTGTGCGCGATTCTATGAGCCAGTCCGACATAGCAGTCACCGCGGGCCGCAGTAGGCCGTTCAGCATAAGCGCCAACCATGCCTAGTCGTCCTGGTCAAGGCGTCGTCGACACTTCGGGAAAGTTTGAGCTCCTTGCCTTAGTCGCAGATTTGATCGACGTCGAAAGGGAGAGAGAGAGACTTCTTCCAAGTGCATGCTAAGACGTCGAGTAAAGACTCCACAACGCAAAGATCACATCAGATTGCATTTCTAGGATATTTAGGCCTGTGATCAGAATTCGGTGCAGACTAGTATCTAGGCAAAATTGGCGGAACGCGTCACAGCTCCTTTGTATCAGCCAAGTATAGGAGAAGTGATTCAACGTAGAGGTGTATCTGATCTTTCAGAACGCACTCACAGACGCACCAGATTCACCCTCGTTCCGTGTCCCATCTGCGACTCGTGAACGAGAGCCAGTGGCGCGCAAAGTGACGGGAGCTCCAGATCAAATCTCAATGTGATGCTCTAAGCGCTTCATTCGAGACCAACCATCAAAATGGAGAAGAGGCAGAGCAGTCACATCCTCCTGGCGCCACCCTCACCACCCCTGCCGGTCAAGGCAATATCAGGTCTCCGGCGTCAAACAGCCTATGGCAGCATCGTGGTACAAAGCGGAGCTCAATGTCGAAACGAGCCCAGCAAAGGTTGCTGCTCATCTTCGTGTGGGATCCTCAATTGTATGCGATCCGTTCAAACACCAGATAGCGACAAGAGCTCTTTTGCCATCTCGCTTTCTTCGTCCGTCTGTTGTCAACGCAAAGCTGTCAGCGGCCGCTCTCTTCTCTGTCCCACAGCCGCGTTTTGGAGATTCACTCACCTTGCAAACAAGCCAAGGCACCGCCAGACCCATCTCGGCGGTTCTCATCGTTTCTCCTAGACCCAGTTGGTCCCGGTTTAGCTGCCAACATTTGTCATCAGCCCTATCCACAGCACTCGCATCAGCCGGACTGAACGCCGACAAATCCACCTCCTTGGCTATAGCCCTATGCAGCTCTTGGCTCGCCTCACCAATGCCACCCGAAAATACCACCGCATGCACCCCGCCTCTGCTACTCATCTTCATCGCGTAGCTACCCAGATAACCCACGATCCTGTCAACGAAGATGTCGAATGCCAGTACCGCCGCTCTGTCGTCCTCCCTGTCCTCTGAACTCCGCTTGTTCATTGTCTGGCCTTGCAGGAAAGCGTTCCGGCGCGCAGCAATCTGCTGGAAATCACTCGTACCTGCTACCGCCTTGAATCCACTGCGCTTGTTTAGAAGTAATTCGGCGTGCGAGACTCCGATGCCATCGGATATTTCGACGGTGCTGAAAGGATCGCTCGTGTCCTTGCCGAGTTGAGCGGCTGAAATATGCAGGGGTAGCACGGGGTCAACAGAACCGCTCCGAGTGGCACCGGGAAGACCTTCTAGCGGGGTCAGGCCCATCGTAGTGTCGAAGCTTTTGCCCCCAACAATGCTGCACATCGAGCTTCCACCGCCAAGATGGCACACGATCAAGTTGAGTCGGCTTTTCTCCCGCTTCATGGCTATCGCGACCGTGTCGACGATCGACGCATATGACAACCCATGAAATCCAAACTTGCGCAGCTCCATCCCTCCTGGTAGATTCTCTCCTGCCAACGCAGTATCGACCATGTACCTAGATCTAGGCTCATCGATCGTGCGGTGGAAAACGGTGTCAAAGCAACACACGTTTTCATGTTCTTTCGGTAGTTCCTTCGATTTCAGGCATGCTTTGATGAGTTGGACCGCAACAGCATTATGTAAAGGCGCAAACTCTGCCAAGAATTTGAGTGTTCCTAGGTGGTGCTGATCACTGCGCGTGATAGAAACACCTTGATCGAGATGCGCTCCATGCACAATCCGGTGCACTACCTTCTTGACCTCGATCCCGCTGTCAATCATCTTGGCCATACGGGCCAGCAGATACTCCAAAACCTCCTCGGATGCGATATCCTTCCACCCTCGGTTATCCGAATGCGATCCACCGTCTTTGTGAATCAGTTCGACCTTCGCCCCATCGCTATACAGCTTCACGGATCCACGGATCAACGCCTCATGGTTTGAAGACGGCGAGAAAAGCTTGAACTTGAGCGATGATGAGCCAGCATTCAAACATAAGACCTGCCCCGACACGGAGCGAGCAGAATGACGAGCGTGTTTGATGTTGTCCATGATTACACTCGGCGGTTGCGGTGATTTGTGAGTGGTGGTTGTCGAGAAGCAAGCTGCTCACAGCCTCACAGCGGTTGATGAGACGTCATCAGATGCAAGGTAGTGACTCAGCAAGCTTGTCTCGCACAGACCAATTCAACCTGACACACAACCCAAGACATCACGCGTGCTCTACTCGAGCGCTACGATCATGACCAGCGCGCACTGGGGTTGCGCTACGATACGGGGATCGAGCCTCAAGACACTGACTGTGATTGCCGGAACTGACATGAAGCTTAGAAGGAGTGCGGTAAAGCGATGAGTTCCAAGAGACCAGCGGAGAACTGCTGCGCACTCTTCCATCAATCATTGCTCGCCAAGCTCGTCGGGATCGCGGCCATTCTCATCGACAAACGCCTGCCAGGCATCCCGCTTATGCTGAAACTCGCTCTCCCATCTTGCAAACTGATTGCTTTCTTCGAAAGACTTTATCCTCTCGTTGACTTTATGCTTTCGCAGCATCCTCAGCTTGAAATCGCGCTTGATCAACTCCATCGCTGTGCACGCCACCGAGAAGCGATCAACCCGATTGGCCTTGAGCATGTTCCACGCCGTCGTCGTGCTTCCTTCCTCTTGGAAACCCAACACCGCCATGGGCCGGCGTCCCATCTCGCCAGACAGTCTATCGCCGAGTAACCCCTTGACAGCCGTCGGGTAGCCGTGGAAGTTAAAGAGGATTGGCACGTCGCGAGTGAAAAGCGCATCGAACGCTTCATCACTCAACGCATGGGGATGCAACGAGTTCTCGCTGAGGATCATGAGATCGGTGATATTGACAAAGCGCACGCGCAAGTCACCTTGCGACCGCGCTTGCAGCAACTCAGCAGCAGCGATCGCCTCGGCCGTCGTTTCGGTTCCAATTCCAACGATAATCACGTCAGGGTCGCGGCCTCCGTCAGTGGAATACGCATTCCAGATCGAGCCACCCGCCTTGCAGTGTGCATTTGCCTCTTGCTCGCTGAGATAGACGCGGTTCTGATGTTTGCTGCCCACAATGAGGTTGACATAGTTGCGGCTGTTTAGACAGTGTGAGAGCGTCGACACGGCACAATTGGCATCGGGCGGAAGGTAGACGCGCGCGACGTTGTGCGGCAAGTCGAGCACAGAATTGATGAGCCCTGGCTGTTGATGGCTCGCCCCATTGTGCTCTTGCCTCCACAACGTCGAGCTCATAATATAGGTTATCGAAGGCACCGGTGGACGGAAACCAACAGAGTTGGCAGTCTTGAGGAACTTGGCGAACTGCACAATCATCGTAGTAACTATTCCTAGAAACGACTCGTAGCTCGGGAAAAGACCAATGCGACCAGTCAGCGCATATCCCTGCGCAAAACCTTGCAGTGTGTGCTCGCTGAGCATCTCAATGACGCGACCAGACCGAACACCCCGCTTGCGTTCTTCGGCGGTGACAAAGCTGTCCGAGTCGTGTTCATACTTGCGCGCTTTGAAGCCGTCAATATGGAGCGTAGCGTCAAGCTTGTTAGAGACAAGCTCGTCGGGAGAGAAAAGTAGGAGCCTATTGAAGTTCTTGGGTAGAAGGGCAGCCAAATACTTGCCGCATTGCTCCATTGAAGAAGCATGCGACCATTTTCCGCCCTTCTTTCCAACAGACTCAGAGGGAACCATAAACGGGCTCGTGCTGACGTCTTCGAGCCCGGCACTTCTTTCGTAGATCTCGCGGATCTGGCCGAGTCGACGCGCCTCGCTTGGAAGTACGCGTGTCACCAAAGGATCGAGCACGAGATTGTCTGCGTCAAACTTGAGCCACGAATGCGGATCGTAAGATTTAAGCCAGCTTTCAAGGAGCTTGAGATGCTCATCGCCACCAGAGGAGGGGTCAACCTTGATAGGCACTTGATGGCTTCGGAATGAATTTTCAATGGCTAGGCCGTCGACCTCGACAGGACTTCCCCATCCCTTGGGGGAGGAAAGGATGATCATAGGCCAACGTGGCTTCCTGATCGGCAAAACCTGACGAGCAGCGCTCTGAATATCTTGAATCTGGCGCATGGCCCAGTCGAGGCTAGTAGCCATGTCGACGTCAAACGCAGCTGCCTCTTTGTCTCCCGGAACCGTGTGTCTGCTGCCAAGATGGTCGCAATAGTCGACAAAGCGCACCTGGTATCCGTAGCCGGTGAAGAGTGAGAGAAGCTCGAAGCGATCCATGGTGCCGAAGATGGTTTTTTCGCTGATCTTGAAACGGTTGAGGTGTAATATGGGCAGCACTGCGCCCGACTCAGCGGGATTGAGGAACTTGTGTGCATGCCAGGCAGTTGCGGTGGGACCTGTCTCGGCCTCACCATCACCGATCATCGCGATGGCGATCAGGTCGGGCTTGTCCATGACTGCACCGTGAGCAACTGACAGAGCATAACCGAGTTCACCACCTTCATGAATTGCACCCGGAGTGGTTGCTGTGACATGAGAAGGTCGCACGGTATTGGGCCAGCTGAAGTTCTTGACGAATGCACGCAGACCTTGTTTCGAAAGGGATTCTTTGGGAAAGAACTTGGAGATTGAGCCTTCGAGGTAGAGACAGCTGAGGATAGCAGGTGCACCATGTCCGGGACCGGTGATGAAGATGCCTCTCAGATGCTGATGCTCGTTTTGAGAGTCTGCTGCAGCCTTTTCGAGACGTGACAGCAGAGCGGTAGCGTGAGCGTAGGTGAAGATGAGACCAGGAACGGTACCAAAGTGGCCCAGCAGCCGCTTCTTGACGTCAGCTTGATAGTCGAGCGGCTTTTCGAGAAGAACATTGTCCTGTAGGTAGATTTGAGCTACGGCTAGGTAATTGGCGGCTTTTTGAAAAGCCTGGATTGAGTCGAGGTCGTATCGCTTGCGACCTTCGGCCTCATCAGGCAAAGCAAGCTGGATCTCTTGGTCCTTCAGTGCCTGGTTGGCGTCGATGTGAGATGGGATGAGATGATAACCAGGTGGCGCTGACATTGTGTGCGAGGTTGTTTCTAGCGACGATCGGCACTAAAGATGTCATTTGGGTGGAACATAGAAAGAGGAAGAAAAAGAAGGTGAAAAGAGTCATTATATTGGAGACTCACCGTGAACTGAGCCACACCTCAGCCTCGAGTTGTTCACCGCGACGAGCGCAGGAGAGCAAAGCATAGCAAATCGTCACTGTGATGAAAGCGAGAAGGCAACGTGGTTTGAGATGAATCAGCGTGCTGATGACCAGTTAGTCACATCGTCGGAAGCTGCTTGATCGATGACTGTACAGAAATTCATGCGTAAAGCGGCTGTCAAGCAATGCCATTTCGGACTCTCAGTCTGATTTTTCGGGTAGCATCACACTGCAGTTCCGAAATCCACTCATTCTACTGTAATTTTTACAGTGATTCTGCGCTTTCAAACGAAGGCTCTTGTCATCATGCTGAGGCGTCAAAAAGCATCGTTACAGTGCCTGCTGAAGATGTGAGTGCTTCAACCCGCACGCGCTACATCTACAGTGCAGCCTCGACGCGTGATGTGCCTCTTGCCTTGGCGTTGGTCACCCCAGCGAAATGGTTGTACGTGCTGGGCAGTCGGAACAGAAATCAGGTTAGAGCCCGGTCAACGCAACCTTCTAATGAACTTGTCACAGTCACATCGTAAAAAAGGGAAATCTGTAAGTCTCAGCCGGCCGTGGTAACAGCACTCCCGGGCAGTTTGTTTCCCTGGATCTGAAACACTGCCGGCGTTGTGTTTTGTTCAGACAGGCTCATGAATCTTACACTCCTTTGAAAACCAGAATTTTCCAACAGACGGCTTTGCGCAAACACTCTCCTGCTTGCCTGCTTAAGGTTCTCCTTCAAGGCAGTCACACCACACTTTGCGCTTCCATCACGCACTACACACGAAACAGGCACCCTGGTTCAACATTTTTTGACCAGAGATTCTGGTCGTTGTACCTTCTGGTTGACAATTAAAAAAGCAGTCGTTTTCACGAAGTGAGTTCCACGACCATACTGTTGGTTGCTCGCCCAGGCGTGCGAGCACGTCAGGCTTGTCGTCCAACTCGAAGACTGCACCGAACTCGAAACGGAGCTGAGCGTAAAGCTAAGCTTTAGCCCACTTCGGGTTGAAACAGCATCAAGTTAAAATAAGGCGGCCGTTCTTCGTTACTCCTTGATTCGCGCTTGTATCCCTTAACCTCACAGCCGTATCGCTGATCGGTCGTATCGACGAGCCTCTACGAGGTGCTACCTTCGGCTTCCGGTCACAGCGTAGGACTGACAGTGCATACATTTGTTCGCAACTTTTGGACCTGCCATGGTCCTTTGAGCATGGCGAGTGTGCCAGCGAGGGCAAGGTATGACAACATATCCAGGGTGCCGACTTTGTTTTCGAAGCGGTGGCTGGTTTAGTCCAGGATCTTCATCACCGCCCAGAAAGGGGCCCCGCAAATTTGTTCAGGACAATTCTCATGCTTTTGCACCTGTTCGAGATCACTGTAGCTCATCAAGTCTTTGAGCCCGTGCTGGGGGCAGATGGTCCAAATGATCCACGTGTGGCGTCTGTGGACCCCCCTCACGATCTCCTGGGAGTGACTAGCGAAACTCATGGCTTCATAAGCGCGCGACCTCGAGAAAGACCTGGGCAATGCCAGCTGCATCGGTGTTGTGACCCTGGTAACAAAGCGGTGAACCGGCTCGACCTATGACGACGCTGATTGTGTTGGCGGCACCGATGGCCTTGGCGTTGTCATCAAAGTGATTCGGATGGGCCATAATGTTCGCTTTGAAGGGCATGATTCCACTTGTTGTTCGAGCGATTCTTTCGAAGCCACTCACCGGTACGTTTGCTGTCGTAGACGAGCAAATGTCAAAACAGATTCCCCGCTCCCGGCGGTTCCCGCAAGCCAGCAAGCTCGCTTGTAACTTTGCCGAGACAGTCTCTCGCTTAGCGTGGTCGTACCGGATGTAGTTGCCTTGGCTAAGGTAAATTGAAAGCTGCAATCAATCTCGACAACAAGTCGAGCGATTGCAGGGCAGTGATCACGAGCTCGCACTAAGCTAGTCGTCTGTAGTCTGTCTTGTTGCCATTGGGATTAACCCAGTATCCTCGGCAGGAAGGGACATTGCAGAGATGGTTACGGCGTTCTGATCCTTTTGCAGCGCCTTCTTTCCAGCCAAGATCTCCAAGAAGAAGTTGTTGGATCCAGCCATCGATGGCAGCCCGGAAGGACTGTGCTTTACTTGATTGATAACCACCGTGCAAACCTTGCTGTTGCCTTAGATGATCCCCAGCACATCAGTGCTTTGCAAGCATCAATCAAAGGGTTGCTCATTCGGCCTTAGCTTTGTCTTAGCAGACTAGCAAGGTTTGCGGAGCTTTTCAGAAAATGAGACTGTGCGTACCCGAGAAGGCTTCCGCTCTAATGCAAGGAAAGAGCGAGCAGAACCAAGCGAGGTCACAACGCCTAAATTCAAAGCTTCTCTCCGTCAGGGTCTCTCATTCGAGTTTTATTGTGAGGTAAATGCTCTTGATGCAGACATTCGTATTCTCTGGTCACAAGCAGCACGTCAGGCGTTTGCCTGTTTGGAGGAATGCAAACATTCTCGGAGCTGTATGCCTGTTTCTACTTATCCGCTCTAGGCCCATTTCGTGGCGAAAGAGTGAGATCTTTCTCCGCGATCTTGGAAGAGCTCGCTTCGGATCATGAAGGAGTGTTTGCCTTAGCGAAGCTCTCTTGCCGCAATTCAGGGTCTTCAGCTACGGTGTCCCCGCACCTCAGGCTCTAGAGATAGTATATAAAGCGATCCGTCCCGAGGGTCAGGGATGAATGTATGACCAGCCCCATTCTCCTCGTACGTCTCCACACCCGTTGCCTACCCTCTCCTCCAGCGTGCGCTAAGCCTACCATCACCAAAATGAGGTTTCTTTCGCGAGCTCTCATCGTGCTAGCGGCCGCGGCTACTGCCGCACTGGCCGTGCCCATACAAAAGAGGGCGCAATATCCGGACCCGAACGACGACCCCTTCTACTCGGTGCCCGCCAACGTTGGCACGTACTCCAACGGCCAGGTGATTAAGTCGCGCTCGGCCACCACCGACATTGGTACGGCCAACAACGCGCCGTCTTTCCAGCTGCTGTACCGAACCACCAACACCTCCGGCCTACCGGATGCCACCGTAGCGACTGTTTGGATCCCTAGCAAGCCGATGTCGCCTCCAAAAATTCTCTCGTACCAAGTGTACGAGGATGCGACGCAGCTCGACTGTGCTCCATCGTACGCCTATTTGACGGGCATTGAGAATACAGGAAAGGGTACGGTTATCCTCGACACGCCCATTGTCATCAGCTGGGCGCTTCAACAAGGCTACTTTGTGGTCTCGGCCGACCATGAAGGTCCCAAGGCGGCCTTTATTGGCGGCTACCAAGAGGGTAGGGCCATCCTCGACGGTATCCGTGCGCTGAAGAACTTTAAGGATTTAAGTTCGAGCAGCGCCGTCGGGATGTATGGATACAGCGGAGGTGGACATGCTACGGGCTGGGCAGTCAACTTGGCCGACTCGTACGCTCCGGATGTCCACATCGTCGGCGCTGCCTATGGTGGCTTGCCCGCCAGCACGAGGGACATCTTCGACTTCCTCAATAGAGGCGCCTTTAACGGTTTTGCTGTGGCTGGTGTCTCTGGCCTCTCATCGGCCTACCCTGAACTTGAGGACTTCATCCAAGCTCGACTCAACGCCAACGGGCATGATGTGATCACTAAGTTCCGTAGCCGCGGCTTCTGTATCGGCGAAGTGGTGACCAACGAAAACTTCGTCAACATCTATTCGCTCGTCAACAGCAGCACCATCCTCAATGAGCCAGTCCCTTCTGCAATTTTGGCCAAAGAAACCCTGCTCCAGACACAGGCGAGCTACACGGTCCCAGTGCCCAAGTTCCCGCGCTTCATCTGGCATGCACTCGAAGACGAGATTGTTCCGTTCAAACCTGCCCAGCAGTACGTGCAGGAGCAGTGTGCCAAGGGTGCCGACATCAACTGGAACGTAAGTAGTGTCAGGTCGCCTCATCGAGTCGAACATGCTCCTGGATTGGAACGCTGACCCCGCTTATGATTTCTTTCTCCTTCCGACAGGTCTTTCCGATCGCTGAGCACATCTCCGCTGAAATTTTTGGCCTCGTACCTGCCATCGACTGGCTGAGCAAGGCGTATGCTGGGAAAGCGCCCAAGGTGGCCTGCGGTGCTGGTATTCCCACCATCGCAGGCGTCAACGCGCCCACAGCGCAGCAGGTGTTAGGACCCAATCTGGCGGCGCAGCTGAACAGCCTCCCCGGCAAGCAGTCCGCATTTGGCAAGCCATTTGGCCCCGTCACGCCGCCATCATCGTAAAGCTGCACCGAGCCGGAAAGCTGTTATCACTTCGGTCGAGTTGACCAGGACGACCACCCATTTCTCCTCCTGTGGACGATAAAGCTTGCTGTTGGTCTTAAACTGGTACTTATCCATAAGTGAATTTGGATCGGCAATCGAAACAAAAAGTGTTCAGTGACGGGGTGATGAGGGTTTCAAGTGGTGAAGCCTCGAGAATGCTAGGGCGCAAAGCTGTTTTGTGATCTTTTGCGACTGTTCAGAAGCGCTCATAACAGATGCACTGTGTGTGGCAGGCGGGGTCTGCTCAGGGTTTAAGACCAAGTTTCTCCACGAACAAGTAGTCACCGGCGCTGATAGTAGTGCAACCACGAGAATCGAACATCTCATATAGACAGAAGCTTGTCGCAAACAGTATAGACGAACTCAAAACAATTGCATCAATCGGGGCTTCGGTTCTCCTGCTCAGCAAGCTTCATACTTTGCCAGCAGCATGCGTGAGACATGCTGGATGGAAGACAGGGACAAAAGCAAGCGAGAAAGAGTGTCAAGACATACGTACGTATCCTTAGCCTAACCTTGATCACATCTACCTTATCCGCACAGTTTGGCTCGTCCTGTCAGATCAGCTAACCCCGGTCACTGCAAGGAAACAAGACGTTGATTTTCATTGTAAGCACGCCGCCACGAGGCAGGAGGTACCAAATTTTTGCTTGGGAATCATCTGTACGGACGGGGGCTTTCTTTGCCGGATTCTCCTTGTCTCTCGAGAGGCCATGAGTCCCACGCGCCACGAGAGTCATATTTGTCGATTAGATTGGAGTCATAGGATAACTTCAGGCTTTGTGTAAACGAATCGCACACATCGCGAGACGGGCAGAACGAAAAAAAGGAAGGGATGAGTCTTGGTGACGCTTTTTGCCTGTTTGTGACCACATACAGGCAGCGCGACAAGGTGGGGAGAGTCACAGAATGTCTCGAAATCATTGGCGGCTGCCGCTGCGTCTGCCCTTTGCGTTTAGAGGCATTCCCGAAAAGAGCAAAAAAAGGGTCGTCGCTGCTTTGCCGCGACGTGACGAATTTGAGCGTGTGCTGCTGCTGCTGCTGCTACGCTGCCTGCCTGTCAAAATCACGCCAATTTAGCTTCTCGAGCTGCATTTCTATCTGTTTCTCTCTCTCTCTCTTGAAGCGCTTTACTTCATACTGTCGAAGACACCTCTTCTCATCCTTGATCCTTGATCCTCCATCCTCCGTCTTCTACGTTTCATCCTTCATCTTCATTCTTGTCTTCATATTCAGCACTCATCCAGATATCTTCGACCGCCAGCACGCACGCTCTCAATCACCTCTCAGCTGCGCGGCTCTCTTTCACGACCTTTCACGAACAACTTTTTTCTCCGATTCGATACCCCTACGCCAGTCTGACCTTGCAACAGTCCTTGGTCCTTTGTCAGACATCAGCGCACATTCTCCTTCTCTATCGTCACAATCGACTCTACGCACACAGCATGGGCGTGAAGGGAGGCTGATTCATGTGCTAAACCAGCACACCAGTAATCTTGCAGATCAGCTGTCGCAAGCTCCGATATCTGGCGACTCGGGCCACTCTTGATGAAAGGTCACATCTTTCGCATCTCGGACCATCACAGTCATGGACGTTTCCAACATCGCATCATCTTCGGCCGTGCCGATATCATCATCCAACAATGCCGCACCTCTCGACGTAGAAACGACCAATTGGAATGCAGTCCGCATCCTCGCCATCCAGCATCAGATCCCTCTCGAGCATTTCGAAAGCATTCGCGATGCGGTCGCCACTCAGCCCGCCAAGTACACCGTCGACCACGACTTTGGCACCGAGACTGCTTTTCACATCACAGCGTCACGTCTCGATACAGGTCGGGTCGTCTTCCGATTCCGCTCGCGTTCGTCCGCTCCTTCGACCAAGTCAGAGTTCGGCACAACCGATACTTCCCTCTCCGCAGCATTAGCATTACAGCGTGAGGCGATGCCTCGATCCAGCTCGTCAGGTGCCATCTTCCCTCAACCGCAAGCTGACGCAGCCGACCCGTTGCAGCCTGCTCCCAAACTCAATCTGACCAACAGCCTCTTTCGCAAGACCGGCAATCTCAGTCTAAAGCATTCCAAGTCAATTCCTGTTCTGCGTCGCAAAGCATCAGCAACCTTGGCTCCATTCAGCTTCAGCAGAGCAGATGCGGCAACACCGAGCGACGCCACCGATGTCAGGGGCTCGACATCATCCGATCAAGCGGTCGGCCCCGCCGTCATGCTCGCTCCTGCCCTCCCGATAGTGTCTTCTCCCCAATTCACATCATCGCAACAGCGCGGTGCTCATCTGTATACTTCTCGAGGAGCTTCCTTTGCGAGTGCCAGCATGGCTCGCACTGGCAGCACACCCGTCAGTGGTCCGCACGCCGATCGTCGTGGCGCAGACCATATCCAGGAAGGTGACGTGCTCGGTGCTGTTCTTGGACTCGGTCAAGCCGACGTGTGGGGCCCAGCACACAACGTACCGCAGCCTCAGTCGCGACGTCGCAGATCTTCCAGCAGCTCTTCAAAGGTATCCCTCGACCTATCACCTCGTCACCAACCGCCTCCAGAGCTACGCCTGCCCGAAATCAGCTTTGATTCGCGCTTCTCTAATTCACCGCTCATCCATCAGCTCAGAGAGGCGCAGTCGTTCGAATCCAATGCATCCGACACGACTGCTCGCGGCGACGAGGATAACGACATCCCCATCGATCGCTACCCGCCCGATTTGCAGCCCTTTCTGCGCCATCAACTTACAAGCACGAACGCAGATCCTACAAAGATGCTCGTTTTTGACGTGCTACAGTGCTACCGACGACCTTCCTTGACACCTCCACAGCAACTCCAGCATCAACGTGCAGAATCGCGGGGTTCCCTGTCTGCCTCCACGGCCCAGGCTCAGGCTTTACCCACATCTGCTGCCCCCGGCGATGATCCACGATTTGCTGTCTGGGCTGTCAAGAGCGCGAGCAACGACGGCACCTTTGTCGTCAGCCATCGCAACGGCCACACCGACACAGATCAGCCTCTGGAGTCGGGCCCTCCCTCCATTAGCTCTCCTGGAAATGCAACCAAGCGGCCAAATCGTCGCAGCCAGCTGCCATTCGGCGACGCAATCGGATCAGGTACCGGTCCCTCTCACGATACTTCGCTCACCAGTCCGGCTTCCGAGAAGCAGATCGACGTCGCGTCTTCCAATCAACCACGCGGCAAGCCGACGTTGCTCGCAGCATCTGCAGCGCGTCTCATCGCTGAGCTCACTGCGGAGATCGACCTCACCCTCCGCGATGACTTCTTCTACACGTATCGCGAGTTCATGACCCCCTCCGAGCTTCTTGAGCTCCTCGTTCTTCGTTTCGAGTGGGCCTTATGTGATCCAACCTCGGCCGAGGATGAAGCGCGTCGCCGCATCGTCCGAGTCCGTACCTACGTCGTGATCAAGCACTGGCTCCAGCACCACTTTGACTTTGACTTCCTTCCCAGCCGTGCTTTGCGCCAGCGCCTCGCTACATGGCTCAATACCGTCGCCAAGGACGAACGCGTCACTGCTCGACCCGCGGATCTCAACATTGTCAACAGTCTCCGCAAGGTTGTCAGAGAAATCAAGGAGACGTACTCGCACTCTGGCGTAGGTGGCCTCCTTTTGAATGACGCCGGCCGCCTCACCAACAGTCCAGCTACACGTGCCGCTGCACGTCCAAAGACAGACAGCATCTCCGGTCTTGATTCTTCCTCTCACAACTCTGGGCCTAGTGTGTCAACCACCTCCAACTCCGCATCCAGCGGTGAGCCTGGCATGACAAGCTCCGGTTCGGCCTCGTCCATCGCAGAGGATGTCAACTTGGACTTTTCCGAAGACCAGGGCTCACACGATTCGCCACAGATCAGGTCGCCTTCCTCGGTTCACGGTCAACACGCCTCTCCACAAGGCACACGTGCCGACGTCTCGGATTCTACGCGAGCTGCGGCGCAGAAGGCCGCAGCAGAATCGGTGCTGGTGTCGCACCGTCACACTCTGGCACCCATTCCATCGACCTCTGCACGTTCCACGCCATCGGCTGCTGGTTCGTTTGGTTCGCCTTCTCCCTTGCCACACGGCTCGCATGGCTCGAGCGCCTTCTCGCGTGCCTTTGCACAGACGGTGAACCGCATTTCCAAGTTTAAGCGTGCGCTTGGCAGCCGAGGTTTGGGCTTGGACAGCAACAACGAGCTCGATGCCGACGCCGAAGAATGCAGCGACCTCCTGTTTGTCAAAGGAGGCTTCGACAGCCTCTTGCAGTACTTTGCCATCGATGAAGCCAGGCAATCGTCTTCGTCGGTGCCACGCAATCCGAGGATGCCTCGTCAACGTCCTCTTTCGCGCACCGACGAGGTCAACGAGGAAGAGGAAGAGGCTTTGACGAGTCAGGCGTCCGAAGATAGCACTGGACAGGAGGAGACGCCAAGCCTCGCAGGTGCATCCACCAACCGATCCACGCCAGCCAGCTCAATCGACCTTGCTCGCCTCTCGGACAAGCACGGCTCGCAAGATCACGCAAATGCTCAAGGTCTTGGCCTTGGCATCAGCGAAGATGCGCGAGACCCCGACGGGTTCTCTGTCGCACCGCATAATCGAGACCTCGGCCTTGACTCGGCTTGCATCCGACCTCTCGACTCTCTTGCCAGGCCTAGACCGTCAGCCGAAGAGCATCTCCATCACGCCGCTAGTGAACAGACGCTGCGCTCCGTGTCGAGAATACCAGCTGGTCGGGTTTCCGAAGAAAACACTCGCGTCGCAAGAAGCTCCGTCCACCGTCGACCTTCGATTCGTGACTCCATTCTGAGCAACGGTGCGCCGCGCATTGTGCAAATTGACGACATTGATCTTTCCAGCGACGAGGACGATTTCGCAGTCCGCAAAGCTCTACGCCGTCTGCCTGGCGCCAGAGACTTGCGCCAGGCGAACACG
The DNA here is from genome assembly GCA_001748505.1 of Sporisorium iseilematis-ciliati. Taxonomy (NCBI): domain Eukaryota; kingdom Fungi; phylum Basidiomycota; class Ustilaginomycetes; order Ustilaginales; family Ustilaginaceae; genus Sporisorium; species Sporisorium iseilematis-ciliati. The sequence continues at coordinate 12,699 of MJEU01000068.1, read as the reverse complement.
ATCAGGGATCTCGAGCCGCAGCAGGCTCCCGTTGGACGCGCCAGCATCGATTCGATGGCATCTTCGGTCTCCCGACAGCCCACCACTACGCGCCATGTCCACATGGGTTCGTTCGCAATGGGTCATGCTCGAGGTGTCAGCGTCGACAGCGCACTGTTTGTCTCCGAACAACTTGGAACCGCACCCTCAGCGTTGCAGACGGCACCGCAGATTATCAGTACCGTGCAATCTGAGATGCTGGACCCAGATGAGGCACTGCAAGGCTACGAGCTTGTCAAGGGCTTCCGTTTGGACGACATGGAAAGCGATGACGAAGAGCCTGGTGACGTCGAAGCCGCTCTGCGTCGACTTGAAGGTATCATCGACGAAGATCGTCAAAAGGCCAAAGCCAAGCGTGTTGAGCGCCTTTGGCAACGATCCATGGCCCGCAACGCAAAGACAGACGCTGCTAATAACAGCGACAAGGAGGACGAGAAGCGTCACAGCCAGTCGTCTAGCCGCTCAAAGGGAGATCGTACGCTGTCTTCCTCCCTCACAGGTGGTTCGCTCGCCGACGTGGAGGACGATGTAAATGCTTCTGTTCAAACTTGCGATCGTTCCGCTGACGAGCCAAGTCGCTCGATGTATCCTCAGGCGTCTGCAGTACAGCATCAGGAGGTCAAGGCTCAATCATCGTTCTTGGATCTCCGAGACAGCAGCGACACCTCGGAGTCGGGTGATCACAGCGTGCCCCTCTCCACGCCTGCTACGCAGCAGCTCGATGCACAGCGCACCGCAGGTCAAACAACAGGGCCTTTGCAGCGATCCAATGCAGCGGAATCTGCGATTCAGTCTGCGAACCTTGTGCAGATCCCGCAGCTGGCACCGAGCCTTCTCGTATCACCCAAGCGCGGATTGGCACCTCCTGTCCATCGCTCTTTCCTGCTGTCTTATCGATCCGAGTCGGTGGCGCGTCAAATGTGTCTGATCGAAGCAGAGCTGCTGCGATCTGTATCGTGGGACGAGCTGGCTTCCTCCCGATGGCGTGAACGTCGCTTTGGCGCGGAGGTGACCGATTGGGAGGCCTTCTACCGTGACCGGGTCCGTGATCGTCTCGATGCGCAGCGCCTTGGCGAGCTTCACCAAGTGCGCGCTGTGGAGGCTATCGTCGCGCGCTTCAATCTCACAGCCAACTGGGTGGCCAGCGAAGTCGTTCTGACGCAAAATATCGACGAGCGCGCGGCCGTCATCTGCAAGCTAATCCGAGTCGCTTGGAAGTGCTATCTGCAGTCTAATTTCGCGTCGCTGGCACAGATCATCTTCGGTCTCAGCACGCCCTGGGTCGAAAGGCTTCGTCGAACGTGGAATCGCGTCGGCTACTACGAGATGCGCATATGGCGCGACCTCAACTCGTTTGTGGGGCCTCGACACAACTTCCGTCATCTTCGTAAGGCCATGTTGCAGCTGGCCGAGAGCAACGCTGGTGATGGTGGCGTTGACGCGAGCAAGTCCGGGCCTAGTCGAAGCTGCATCCCCTTCTTCGGCCTGTATGTCTCGGATCTCATGCAGTTTGACGCGATGCCGACATTCTTGGACCCGACGTCACCTACCATGGCCGCCACAACTACCTCGACGCAAGCCGACAAGGCTCGCTTGCATCCAGCTGACCCCAGCGCCTTCGCCGATTTGCCTCCGCTTCCGCCCAGCGTTCAGCTCGAGCCGCTGATCAACGTACACAAATTCCGCGGCATTGCCGACGTGATCCGCCAGATCTCTGCATTCCAGAATGCGGCCAAGAACTACTCGGTCATGTTTGAAGCGGAGAAGGGCGCCTACGTGCGTTGCTTGAAGCTGCGGTGCCTACCGGGCGAGCTGCTTGCTCGTTTGAGCCACTTGGTCGAGCCTTAGCCAAAAACACTTTACACATCTTTTCTCGCATCCAGATTCATTCACTCTCCCTATATACCCACTGTATCCAACTCGAAGCGACACTGCTGTCGATAGCGGTCATTTCTGTCTGTATCAGCTACACTCTCTTTTGTTACCCGTGCTCTCTCCGTTAGCTTCACTATCCTTCATACCTAATCTACATCTTTCCTTCCAGCTTCTTGATTGTGAGCTGCCAATTGTTCTGATGAGCTGAGAGCCATCCCTGAGCCCGGGCACTGACAAGCTCTCTGCGACAGAAGGGTCCCAAAACATTCCGGGCGAGAGGCGGAAAGGCTTTGAGAACGCGTCTGGTGCGCGCGCGCAGACTCCAGCTTGCCGTCTCGACTGAAAAATTGCTTGTGGCGTAAATGACAGTCGAGACGCGTCGCGGTCGTGAGAGGCTCGTCGTGTTAATTGCATTTGCGTAAAGTGCATCTTTCGTGCCGAAGTGCTCTTGCTGCAAAGCAACAGCAAAAAAGGCAGAGCTCAGCTTCTCAACAGCAGAGTCTTGAAGAAAAGCGCACGAAGCTGATCAACATTCCCTCGTTTTCTGTCCTCTCTCATCATCATCATCATCATCATCATCATCATCATCATCATCATCATCATCATCATCATCATCATCATCATCATCGTCACCATCCTTACCCGCAGACCTTGGCTTTCATCGACCCTTCCTATCCGTACACGTTACGACACAGGCAAGCATACTTGCTTATCCTCGCACGCATCCCGCAATCCGTACACATCATTACAAGAAGCATAGGCGGTCTCGAAGAACAACATCGTCCTTCCTCGATTTTCATACATCTACATAGGCAAGCATGTCGGGCTTCGACTCTGGCCGTGTCTACTCGGCACAAGCTCTCGCAGGATCCGAAGCGTCTCGCGCACCCGACGCTCCCGCTCAGACCGAGCAGACGCTCTTCAACTTTGTTCAGACATTCCGCACCGGCAGCGACTATATCTACCGTGATCGTCTCCGTGCCAATCTTCTGGCGAAGCAATATGTTCTCGAGGTTCAACTCGAGCACGTTCAGCTATGGAGCAACGATCTCGCGCAAGCACTCCGCGATACTCCCTCCGACATCCTCCCACTCTTCGAATCGGCTGTGAAGCGTGCAGCTCGCGCGATTCTCTACCCCGTCATCACTCGCGACGAGCAGCGTCCAGAGGCACCCGACTGCCAAGTCACGCTTCGTAGTCATGCCAACCTCACACCCATGCGAGACTTGCACGCCGACAGCATCTCGCACCTTGTCCGAGTTCCTGGTATCGTCATCGGCACCACCACCCTCTCTTCTCGCGCCACACACCTCCAGATCATGTGCAGAGACTGTCGCACAGCCAAAACCCTTCCCATCGTCTCGGGCTTCGGTGGCTTCACATTGCCGCGATACTGCGATGCACCAAAGATGGACCCTACTGCGCCTCGATGCTCCACAGATCCCTTCGTCATCCTCCACGACAAGTGCCGCTTCGTTGACAACCAGACAGTCAAGCTGCAAGAGGCGCCGGACATGGTGCCAGTCGGCGAGCTGCCGCGTCACATGCTAATGTCGGTGGATCGTGCGCTCTGTGGACGTGTAGTTTCAGGCTCGCGTATCATTGCGACGGGTATCTACTCGACTTTCTCCAGTGCCAAGGGTGGCAAGGGCTCCAAGGCCGGCGCCATCGCTCTGCGTACGCCCTACTTGCGAGTCGTCGGCCTCGAGATCGACGCAGAAGGTGCAGGTGGACGTGGTATGGCTCGTATCTTCTCAGCCGAGGAGGAGGAAGAGTTTGCTCGTCTTTCAAGGACCAAGGACCTGTACGAAAAGTTCTCGGCCAGCATTGCACCAAGTATCTTTGGCAACCAAGACATCAAGAAGTCGATTGCCTGTCTCTTGTTCGGCGGCTCGAAGAAGGTGTTGCCAGATGGCATGCGTCTGCGTGGCGACATCAACGTTCTTATGCTCGGTGACCCCGGTACTGCCAAGTCGCAGTTGCTCAAGTTTGTCGAAAAAGTCTCGCCGATCGCAGTCTACACCTCGGGTAAAGGTTCGTCTGCAGCTGGTTTGACGGCATCGGTGCAGCGTGATCCTCAGACGCGCGAGTTCTACCTCGAGGGCGGTGCCATGGTGCTCGCGGACGGCGGTGTGGTATGTATCGACGAGTTTGACAAGATGCGGGACGAGGATCGTGTGGCCATCCACGAATCGATGGAGCAGCAGACCATCTCGATCGCCAAGGCCGGTATTACCACCATCCTCAACACACGAACGTCGGTGCTGGCAGCCGCGAACCCGATCTTTGGTCGCTACGACGACATGAAGTCGCCTGGCGAGAACATCGACTTCCAGACCACGGTCTTGTCGCGTTTCGACATGATCTTCATCGTCAAGGATGAACACAACGAGCAGCGCGATCGCACCATGGCCAAGCACGTCATGAACATCCACATGAACCGCGCCAACGATGCGACAGCCGTCGGCGAGTTTGACATTGAGCAGATGAAGCGATACGTTTCGTTCTGCAAGGCGCGCTGCGCACCGCGTCTCTCACCGGAAGCCGCCGAGAAGCTGTCGTCGCACTTTGTGGCGCTGCGCAAACAGGTGGCTCAGGTGGAACGTGACAACGATGAGCGCTCTTCGATCCCGATCACGGTGCGTCAGCTGGAAGCCATCATCCGTATCTCGGAATCGTTGGCCAAGATGACGCTCTCGCCTACAGTGGGAGAGGAGCACGTGGACGAAGCCATGCGTCTGTTCCGCTCTTCGACCATGGACGCTGTTCAAGCGGGTAACGTCGAAGGCATGACTCGTGGCGAGCTGGCCGAAGAATGCCAAAAGCTGGAACGCGAGATCCGAAGGAGGTTGCCTATCGGATGGAGCACCAGTTATGCCAAGCTGCGCCACGAGTTTGTCGAGAGCCAGGGTTACACCAACCATGCGCTCGAGAGGACGCTGTTCATCCTCGAGAAGCGCGACGTGATTCGGTTCTCGAACCAGCGCAAAGCTCTGACACGAACGGGTGTCTAAGGTGTGCGCTCTTTTGCTTTCAGTCTCCGCTCCGATACCTTGCTTCCAAACAGCGCGCTGGCTGCCTCTTCTGTTCTGGGTTTCCCTTGTACCATTCTGCACCGTTGTGACTTGTATTCTTAGCTTCTGCTTCTTGTTTCATTGCACTTCTTGATCTCATTCGTGGATCGTTGCTGAATTCGAGCTGATTGTCTGTTTATGAGTTGATGCGGTTCAGGTAAGTATTGTCGGAACATCCGATGCACTGATAGAGAGCTCTTGCCATTGGCGTGCAACATTGAATGTCAGATGCATCGGGAGTACCGCACAAGCACAGCACATCTCTCCTCAGACGATAAAAGCGTGATGCGGAGGTGCCGGACCCTCAAACGAAGCGCGCTAAGGCTGTCCTCAAGGCTCTTCGGCGAGGCCGTGATAGACGTGATAGGCAAGACGTTTCGGCCTCACGCCACTACCCGCTTTCCTTCCAATCTCTCGGCTATCAGGAGATCCCTCGGTGGAACTCCGGAGATGGAGTTGGGGCTTCCGTCCCGAACGAATCGCTTCGACAGCGTGCAGTGCCTTCGTGACTGTCAATCGAAACAATGGACCCCGCACTGTGTGACTTTGCTCTCTCGGACCCTGCATGCGTGATGATAGCGAACGCGGCCGATCCTCGGTGTGTTAAGTCGGTCAACGACGAAGGCGAGAAAGAAAAAACCGCAACCCAACATTTCCGTCGCCAGGGTCTCCAGCCCCAAAGTTTGCAAAAGAAGAAACGAGGCGTTGGTTGTTTCCATTTCGACGGAAAAGCTTTCCGAAACAGCATGCAGCAGCAGCAGCAGCAGCAGCAGCAAGCCTCTTTCTGCACCGCCTTCGGAAGCCACCAGCACGGCTTGTGTGTTCGCAGATGCCGGACTGAATCGACCGTCGAAAGCATATTCGAAATGCAAAAGCTGCCAACGCGATGACGAATGCCACAGCGAAGGCTATGGTTGTCAGTCGAGAGAGGGCTTCTTGATACGCATAGCATCCAAGCGCCGTTTCACTCTGTCGCTAAGAGTCTGCAATCGGTATGAGATACGACATGCTCGAAAGTGCGTCGCTTATCTCTGCGTTTCCGGACTCCATCTGGTTGTCAAGAAGCATGCGGCATTCCCGGTCATGTCAATATCAACTTCCCGTGCTCCCGTGGCCTGGCGTGGCGTTGCGTGATGTGATGAAGCGACACACCTCTTTGCTCGAACTCCAGTGCCGATAGCGAGCCCCGCAATTCTAAGCGACCCTTTGCGTTGCATCGAGCGCCTAAAATTTCGCAATCTCAAGCCTCTATCGCTCGCTCATCACTAACTAAGCTCTCAGTCCATTCGCCTAGTTATCTCGAAAGATAAAGCTTAGATTGCCTCGTCGAGTTCTCCTATAGCATGCTGAAGGCTTGACGATAGAGCCTTCTCGTGTCTATCTGAGGCGAAGCTTGAGGCAGGGGAGGTTGCAACACGCAAGCAGGCAACACAAAGCAACCCCTGCTTGAGAGCAACTTTGTATTCAGGCTTGAGGTTGTTGTTGAATACAAATCGAGTGACAAAGCCTATTGACACGCAAGCCTGTTGCCTTCAAGCCACGTTTCCACCAGCCACCGAGGTTGCGCCAATTTGTATTGCTTGAGAAAAAATAAATTTAAAATAAAAAAATAAAGACGAAATAGAGAGAATCTGCCAAGCGTGTGGTGCAGGCAGGAGAAGGCAGCGAAAAAAGGGTTTTGGGGCTGGAAATAGAGCAGCACACAGGCAGCGAAGGCTCTTTCTCCTTCTTTGCAGCACTCTCGCTCTCGCTCTCTCTGTTCGCTTGCTGCTGCTCCTGCGTGTCTCTGGAGCTCAGTCCAATTTGCACTTTTGGCCTTCGATTCCAGATTTCGGTCTCGCGTCGCTGCCATTCAAAGAGGCTTTCGTCAATTCCTACCTTGCCTCGTCACCATCACCGATACCACCGAGGTCTCCACAACATACTCAGATCCCTCGCTTTCGTCTCCAACCTCCTTCATCGTCACTGCCACGCAGCCGCAAGTCGACTCAGCACGTCCAATCAGTGAAACTTGCCGACACTGCTGCATCCAGCATCTTGCAACGAAGAAGGTGCCGGCGGCGCCAAACCTCGCCACTACCATCACAGAGCGAGGCGCATCAACCACATCCAATCCCCCGGCTCTTCTACGTTCAGGACACCCGCGGACATACATCCGCTACATACACCAAAAGAGCAGCGTCCATTCACACAACCGTCCTTGCTGGTCTGCAAACCGACCTCTGCCGACCTGACGCACCGTCTATCGATACTTCACCTAGGACGTTCGTCTGCTTTACCTCATTTCCCGGCATCTATACGTCCTCTTGCATTAGAATCCAACAACCAAGACGGCAATGCCTACCAGCTTCGTACATCCTACTCAATCCAGCCACTTCCACACTCCCTCGGATCCACATTCCACATCACCTCCGAGCTTGACCAGCACCAGTAGCCCAACCTCGAGCGACTCCACTGGCGACGACGAGGCGGCAGCCAAGACCAGAGCTCGTTCCAGCCCGGCTCATCGCCGCGCAGCCGACATCGCTGCCGCTGCTGCGGGCAACCCTGGCACCGCTTCTGCAAACGCCTTTTCGCCCAGCATCTGGGGCGAACATCCTCAGCCCTTTGGATCGGGTCTCAACGTCGGTTCGGTCGACAAATCTGATTTTGAGGTCATGAACTTTGCAGGTTGGGACAACAGCAACTTCACCAATCTCGGAGCGCAGAACGACGCCGATCTCTCTATGGACATGGACTCGGCTGCCAGCACAGACTACGGCTTTTCGCCTCACTCTGTCCAGTCGCCCGCATCTTCTCACACCGCCATGGCTAGCTTTTCCGGCGCCTCACAGGCTATGAGCAACGACAGTCCTAGCGGCTCAGATCGGAAGACCGGCTCGGCGCCTCACGATCCTTCCACCATTGCCAGCACAGACAGTATGGCCGGCAGCGGCGAGGAATCCGATGGTCACCTCGCATGGACAGGCAAGGCAAGCGACCAGGACGAAGCCATGTTTGACTCGTTCGTCCAAGCAGGCTCGTTTGGATCGCCCGCCGTCAAGTCCGAGCCCTTCCCCGCCAATGGTGCCAACGGCCATGCCTTTGCTGCCATGAACATTCCCGCGTCTTCTTCTTCAAACATGATGCCACCATCAGCGCCGATGAAAGCGGCTGCTGCTCGGACACCTAAGAGCAACGCCAATGCCAGTGCCAGCGCTTCATCATCGCGTCGCAACTCGGGCGAGTCCTCAGAGCCCAAGAAGCTGCCCGGCTCAGCGGCATCGCGACGGATGGGTTCGCAGACCGCAGTACACAGCAACAACCTTGATACTGATCTCGGCTACTCGGCTTTCGAGGTCGTTCGCCCCAACCGCGAAGGACTCAAGGATCTCCAGGTTCACATCAACGGCGTACCCATGCACGGCGCCAAGTCGCGTGTCGAAACCCAGATCCGCATGAGGATCGAGCTCGTTCGCCCCAAGACCAGCGCTGCCGGAGGATGGGAACGCATTGGCTCTTTTACGCACATCAAGCTTCCACCACTCAGCGGCACCAAACGCAAGTCGAAGAAGTATCAAAAGACCGACGTTCCCCCCGAGAAGACGCTCTTTGTCGATGCCACCGTCGTCAACGCAACACCGCCACATGACCGCGTCCACGTTTGCAAGGGTTGCCGCCAACGAGAGCGCAAGCGTGCCCATCGCAAGAAGGATCCCAAGTCTTCTGTCGAAAGTCAGCCCTCTGAAGAAGAGATGAGGAGTCTAGGCATCGATCCATCCGCTCCAGACGCCGTTGAAAGGACGCAGGCTCGTATGGAGGAAGAGGAGAAGAAGCGGGTCGTCCTCTTCAACTGCGGTGACTTTGTTGACTTTGAGGAGGGCGAGGCGGTGCTCCCAACTCGTATCACTTGCTACTGTCGTCATCACAAGGAGAAGGTCGGTTTCTGCGTCATCTTCACCATGCGAGATTGGCAGGGCCGTTTGATCGCCACTGGCTCCACTCCACCCATCATGATTACCGATGACCACAAGTCGATGGGTCAGGCGGCTCAGGCGGCACAGGCTGCTGCCAACGCGGCCTCCAACGCGGCCTCGCCCGCGGCACCAGCTTCGCTTGGCGTGATCAAGCAGGTCAATGGCTCAAGTCCCAGAAACCCTGCCTCCCACTACTCCCAGCAGCACGACGACCTGGCAAGTGGTGCCATCTCTACCAGCGGCAGCGCCACTCCTAACGGCAGCGTCAGCACCGAAGCGCTGACCAAGCCCAAGAAGGAGCGCTCCAAGCCTTACGACGGCAACCGACGCCGTCGCAACACTTCTGGGAAGGATCTCAACATGACGCCGTACTCTGGAACCGGTCAGAACACGCCCTCTGTGTCCGCCACATCGCCTGCTCCGGCTGGCAACGGTGTCGACTTTAGCACGTCTGATTTCTGGAACGCTTTCGCCAATGCAGGTACGACCATGAATGGCCTCGACCGTAGCAACAGCACCAGTACAGGTGCAAAGACTCCTGGTGATGCCTCAAGCATCGGCGGATCTCCCGCTCCTCCCAGTTTGGTTGGTGCTGGGCCGTCGCAGCCATTGCATCAGGTCAACGGCATTCCTCAGCAACCTTTGGCTCTGCCGCACATGCCTCCGCAGATGCCGACACAGTTGCAGGCTCAGCTCGCACAAGGTTCGCTGTCACCCACTTCTCTTCAGACCAACCTTGCCAGCTTGCCTGGATTCGATCTCGAACACTTCTTCCGAAACGCCCAAGCGGGCGTCTCGAGCGGCGTTGACTTTGCTCAGCTCATGGCCATGGCTGCTGCTGCAGCGCTCCCTCCCCACCTGCGACCCAACTCTGGCACGACCACCCCGAACCCTGGCTTTGTACAGGGCTCGCCATCTGGACCGAACCACCACGTCGAGCAAGCACCTCTGCCCAAGATCTCCAAGCTCATTCCAGGCGAAGGACCTACCAGTGGAGGTATCGAGGTCACTGTGCTCGGAGAAAACTTCACTGAAGGGATCACTTGCATTTTCGGTGATGTGCCTGCTGCCAACACCAAGGTCTGGGCCAGCAACACGCTCGTGTGTCTGTTGCCGCCAAGCTCGAGCCCAGGTCCCGTCGTGGTCAGCGTCAAAGGCGCCGGACAGGTGGCTCAGCCGCCTCCAGTCAACGGGCCTTTGCAGCTATTCACCTACATCGACACCACCGATCGTGCGCTCATGGAGTTGGCGCTGCAGGTTGTCGGTCTACAAATGACCGGACAGATGCGCTCTGCTCGAGAAGTCGCCATGCGCGTCGTTGGCTCCGGAGGTGGTCAGCAGCCCGGCATGCCTCCTGCCTTTGGCTCCGGAGGTGGCGGTGGCGGCGTTGGCCATGCAGATGCTCGCGAAGCTATCGCCGGTCTTTTCACTAGCCGCTCGCAGAGCTCCAACTTCCAGGACACGCTCGTGCAGTTCCTTTCGCTGCTAGATGCCGACGTCAGTGACATCGAGCACGCAGAACCTCACACCGACGCTATCCGTCTGGCGAACAAGCAAGGACACACACTGCTCCACCTCGCCACGCTCATGGGCTTCCACAGGCTAGTGGATGCACTCATTGGCCGAGGTTGTCCGCTCGATGCGCGCGACCGCAACGGCGTCACCGCCCTTCACTTTGCCGCAATTCATGGTCGCCTCACCATCGCGCGCAAGCTCCTCCGAGCTGGCGCTCGAGACGATGTCGCCGACGCCAACGGTCTCTACGCCATTGACTTGGCTCGCAACCATGATCAGGTGGACGTCGAGATGGTGCTCGACAACACCGCACGCACAGGACACTGGCAGACACGTCGACTCACCTCTCACGCCGCCACGAGCCTCTTCTACGATGACGACGCCGAGGACATCGTTTCTGACGAGTTCAGCAGCGAGCCCAGCCAGTCCGATGTCGATGATGACAACGTCAGCACCAGCTTTGACGAGTACAGCGACGACAGCTACTCCGTCAGTGGCGATGAAGAGGATCTGGACGCCCGCCGTCTCGAGCCTTCGGCTGCAGCGGATGACCTGGAAGCTCGCGAGGCATTGTCGGAACTGCCGGCTCCTGTCATCGACGAGAAGGCTCGCCTCAAAGCTGCCGATGCTCGCCTCGCTCAGGAATCCACCACGCAATCCGACGCGAAGAAGATGTCAGCGAAGGAGGCGACCGCTCAGGACTCTGCCGACAACAAGTCGTGGTTGACGAAAGCGGGCGACACTGGCGCTGACTGGATGAACCGAGCTTTCTTACCACAAAACGTAGCGCACAAGTTCGCTCAACTCCACATGCCAGCTATGCCCGCCATGCCCGCAATCAGCGTTTTCCATCTCGGTCTTCCCTCGCCCGGCTTCATGCCCTGGTCCGGCGCTCAGCGAGGTGAGGACATCGATGGCCAGCACACCGATCCAAAAGCAGCTGCAGACGACAAGGGCAAGACTCGTTCCAGCGACGCGCCCATTCAGCAAGGCTGGGAACACGACGATCGTGGCCGCCTCCTCACTCTGTGGAAGAACCTTGTCGAGGAGGGCGCCTGGGGTCTTAACCCGCTTCACACACCACCACCTGCGTACGAGTCAGTTGCTGCAGCCGAAGGACACGAGGTCGCAAAGTCTCGAGCGAAGGAAACCGCCTCAGCTGCCATCGTCGCTGCCGATCATCCCTCCGAATCGAACACACCGACAGCCGGTCCTTCGCGCAGACCCTCAGCCCGACGTCGCCCGGCTCACACCAACAGTGATGTCATCTCGAATGCATCAACTTCGGCAGCCGCACAGACTCCCAAGCCGACTTCCTCTGCCAGCGTCAGCGGAAAGGGCAAAGCGCCTGCGCACGGCTCGTCCACGGCCGTCGCACGCCGTCGCAAGGGTCAGTTGCAGCTTCGTGACGATGCGATGCTTGTGTGGTTCTGGATCCCAGTGCTGCTCATCGCCGCCGTTGTCCTACTCTTCTCCAAGAGCTCGAGCATCTTTAGCTACGCCGATCTCATGAGCTACTTGGACTTGCCCGCTGTCGGACGCAACCGAGAGCCTTGATTTCGACACTCTACTCCCAGTCGATCCCGCCAGCGATCGTTTGACATCGTTAGACTTTATCACTTGCTTTATTTTGTGTCACGTTTTCGCTTCGTATTATTCCATGTAACAACACCACAGGGCTCGCCGTCACTGCGCCATCTATGAATCTAACGAGAGCTGAACAAGCACAGTTTGCTCCTTGATATCTTTGCAGAACCGCTGCGCTGCTGATTGAGTTGCCAAGGAAATTTTGCAAACAGCGCTGTGACCTGCGTTGCTTGAAAATTTTGAGCTGCAAAAAGAGCAGCCAAAGTTACACATGGAGTTTAAACTCTGTTCCCAGCCACAAAATGCATCTGGCAAAGATGTGTGGACAAGCAAATTGCAGTTCCTGACTACACAATGCTGCTGGCTGGAGGCTTATTCAGCATTGTGACTTGTCATGAATACTCATCACATTGTGCAAAGGCTGGACAAAAGATCAAAGCATCTTTGGCAAGGCTGTAGGGTCTGCACAATGTATCCTGGCTATAGCTAGGTCATAAATGTGCATGGCCAACCCATATCAATCTTCTGCCCTGAGCCCCACACTCATGCAGCCCTGCACATAGGGTTAGGGTTAGGATTAGGGTTAGGGTTAGGGTTAGGGTTAGGGTTAGGGTTACAAGGGGTACCCCAACTCAGAGGCGGCACGTTTTACT